>CAUYQU010056036.1:0-19997 GCA_963574635.1 Cheracebus regulus
GGCCTGTTTTACTCTTAAGAGATAGATACAAGCCATTCAAAAGTACATAAATGAAAAAGCAAAATATCACAGAAGTAATACAGGAAGTGAAACCTTACACAGGTAATACACAAATACAGGAAACATACAAGAGGAAAACACTCAAGTCTTCCTCTGCCTCCTCCGCAGTTAAGCACTGAGAACTGCTTGGCATCTGGGGATCACCGGCCGTCAACAAGAAAACGCATCCGGACGGCTGGCTGGCCTTTCTGCTTTCACCAGATGTTGGCAATGCTGGGCCCATGATAGAGAAGGGCTGGCTTCTAACTCTTTCCGTGTCTTTTTACCTATTTATCCTCACATTGCATATATATGATCATATATATGTATATCTCCTTTATTTTCTGTGCTATAAATAGGGTCATGTAAAACACTTGGTACTTGTTTTTTTTTTCTTTTACATGACATTCTACTTTGAGTTTCTTTTTAAAATTATAAAATTAATAAAAACAAACTTCACAGAAGGGCAAAAAGTAAAACAAAAACAAAATCCTTTTATTCATTGTATACCTCCATTCCCATTCCCCAGAGCACACAGATATATTTTCATGTATCCTTTAAGAAACGATGATTGTAAATGCACACACAAGTGCTTAAACACATACGTACTTGATCTGTACCCTTTATAATAAGAGAGAACTCAGAGAGGTCAAATGGCACGCCCAAGGTCACACAGTAGACCTGGGCAGAGGCAAGTGTAGAGCTCGGTGCCCCCCCTTCCAGAGGGCAAAGGTTTGTCCACTGTGTCTCCAACAGGTTGGCCCAGAGCCAGTCTCAGCTAATGTTCCTCATTCCTCCCTACCTTCGACCTCATCTGCCAGTCTGGTGACTCTTATCCATGCTGTCCACGCCCCCTCCCCTCCCACAAATGCCCCTGGCTCAGTATATTAATAGCTTGCACTTGTGCCGCTCCGCTCCGCTGGGCGGGCCCTGCCTGATGGCTCTTTTCAAGAATGCCTGCGGTCTCTGTCAGCGCTGCCCTCACAGAACAGTGCAGTGGCGCCTGGCAAAGTGGTTCAGTGGGCTTGTGTTTGTGCTTTTGTTCCCCAAATTACAAATGACAATTAGATGCAAAAGACCCTTTGTGAGGATAATTCCATTTAAGTAACCCCTTCCCCTGGCAGGAACTGACATCCTATCTACACTCTTTGCTAGGCTTTGGGTTCACACATCTGGCCTTGGGGAGTTTGCAGCTGGATGGGGGAGGACGGGCACACGTGCGGATAACCTGCCTGTGCTTCTTCTCTCTTCTCTTTGTGTCTGTCAGCCTTATCTGTTGTGGGCCCAGATGTGTCTACAGCATTGCCAACATCTGGTGAAAGGAGAAAAGTCAGCCAGCCCTCCGATGCATTTTCCTGTTGATGGCCGAGGATGTCCATCTGCACATCTGGGAAACATCCAAATGGTCAGATCACACATGCTGTACACTCACATATGTGGTCCTGCCGCCTTTCATGACATGTCCACTGGGGCACGCAGAGCCTGGACCTGTGAACTCTCCCTGAGCCAGGACTGGTCAGCTCAACTTGACCTCACCGATAAACATTGTGTTTCAAGGAGAAAAGATGAAAGCCCAGAACTGGACACTGGGTAGGGGAGGGTAGAGTTTTGAGGGGAAGGCAGCCGTGGTGAGGAGCTGACAGCTAGAGAAACTCTGACCTTGAACATGAAGTCTCTTGACTTCACAGAGATGGAACCTGGAGGGTTTGTTTCTAGTGGGGAGCTTTGGAACAGGGCGCTGTCTTCCCGGACCTTTTACCTTTTATTCACTGTCACTCAGGAAACAAGTCTCACTTCCTGGGAAACAAACCCTCCTGAGATCACTGATTCTGCAGCGCCCTCTCGTGGGCAACTGGAATCTGTCTGGAGAGAAAACCTCAGGACATGGGCATGTAGGTCATAAGTCACATGTGGGCATTCATGGATTTTAGAATCGTATATTCAAGTTCTTCCACCTGCTCCCACCCACCATGATATAAAGTCCTAAATGAACAGTTGGTTATTTGTATATACGGGTTGGACCCTGGTGGAAATCTGTTACGAGAGAGCAAAGGACTGAGGACAGGGCTCAAGTGTGTAAGGTGGTGTGGACAGAGACTAGAAAGAATGCAGAATGGTGACGTGTGTGTGTGTGTGTGTGCGGGAGTGCATGTGTGAGAAATCCTGTGCTAAACAGATTCTGCCACATTTCCAAATGATTTTGGCACACCCTCTTTACATCCTCCAGCCATAAGTCAGGACACAGTCTTTAGTTTCCTTCTGTGCTCCAGAGAGTGTTTTGTCCAGGCCTTCGCAAGCCTGGTGAAGAGGGGAAAGCACACTCAACAGAGGGAAAGAGGTTCCAAGAGTGTGTGGCCTCAGGATGGTAAAACCCCAAATGTGAGCTTCCCCAGTGAGTCGTGTGCCTCCTCAGCCTTGCTGGAAATTAAACACCATCCGGTTGGAAGGCCCCTACGCCAGGTCACCTGGCCTTGCTGACTCCCAGTCCTGGGAGATGGAGACTCGGTACCAGCCTGGTCCCTGCTTTCCACCCACCCACACTGAATGAGCCTCTCCTTCACTGCAGAACTGGCAGCCAGGCCCCACTCCTCCTCTCGGATTCTTCTTCCCGTTCCTCCTTGCATCTTAAAGACAACATCCTCACTCCTATCCTGGTCTGTCCTAGTCCCCAGGGTATGTTTTGCCCTCCCAGCCTGCCTCAGCGTCTTCCTCCACCATCCCCTTCCTATCACTCCTTTCAGAAGAGAGTCTCCCCCGCCCTCCTCCTTCCATCCACCCAACTGGCTCATTCCCTGCACATCACCCCGTCCATCTACTGCATCCCAGCCCCACTTTAGATAAGGGACGTCATCGTCCACGTTATGATCCGGCTTCTTCACCTCCCCCTCCCCTACCATGGACTTCTAACCCTTGGGAAAAAAGAGGTGCCAGCTACAATCCCATTGGAACGTGCCTGGTTCCAACCCCATGATGGCAGCCTTGGGGAAGGGTGCTTTACACTGTCAAGAAGAGAACCTAGCAGGACTGACTGCAAGGTGGAGGATGCCCAAGAAATCTGGGGTTCGCAGGAGCTCACAGTGTAGTGCAGGTAGAAATGCCCAGCTCAGATGGAGGAGGTGAGGCCCGCCCTGCCCTCTGCCCATGGCCGCCCCTCCCCACACGTGTGCTGAGAGAGGCTTCGCTGCCTCTGCCGTTCCCTCCTGTCCAAACAGGCTGGTACACAGGGACAGAGGGAGCCAGGGTGAAGAGAAGTGATGCAGACCACGAAAGCCTGCTGCAGCAAGGAGCGGCACCTCAGTGAGGAGAAATGTCTTGAGCACTTGACGTCTCATTTCACCTCACAGCAACTGTGACCAAGGGATGGCATCAGCTCATTTCACAGACGAAAAAAACACGTGGGGAGGCTTCCAGGGTCACACAACCAGGGTGTGGCTGAGCTGAGCTTCCAGGCCTAGCCTGCTTCATCCCCAAGCACTTGGCCTTTCCATAATACAGAGAGAGGCACACAAAGAGGCTGTCTCCATCCTGTTTCTCAAGAAACTCAGCACACAGAGAGAAGAAAGGCCAACATACAGAGCCCAGAGAGGCCCGGAGGGGTGCCCTGGGACAGGGCGGGAGATTGGAAGACAAAGACACAAGGAGGGGCAGGGAAAGATGCTGCTTATTTCTCCCTAAGCAAATGGACTTTGCACACATACATATTCCAGGTTTCATACCCAGATCGTCAGAATCAGAATTTCTGGAGTGGGACCAAGGAATGTGCATTTGAAGAAGGCTCCTCCAAGTGGCAAGGGGTGCTGAGATATCTGCACCTAACTTGAAAATGCACCCAAAAAATCAGATAAATTGACAGATGGAAGAGGGAGGAGGAACTGATGGATAATATGTGACAAACAGAGCAAAATGTTAACTGAGGAGTTTGGAAAGTAGGTAAAGCTGTTCACTGTACGACTCTTCTCACTTTGTTTGAACAATTTTATAAGATGCCGGAGAAACAAGCTTCCAACTGACTGTGATGACTGGGCGGGTCTGGGACCATGGATGTAGGGAAGGCTCCCTCGGAAAACTTTTGGAGGAGTGGGTGGGTGCCCTCTGCCCCCTCGAGCCCCACCCCCATGCTCCAGGCTCCAGCCACCAGCCTCTGGTTTCCTCAGTTTCACAGCAACCCAGGAATGTACAGCAGACTAAATAAGACACTGTCCCTTCCCCTGAGTTCTAGAAGAAGTTCATCTGCCCCTTGGGGTCTCCTGTTCTCCGTGTTGAGCAGGATTAGGGGATCCCCAGGCTTTGTCTTATTGAGTGAGTCATCTGAGGCTGCTCCCTGTGGGGGCGCTTATACTAATGTGATGAAGCAAACCCATGGTGCGGATTTGGGGCAGAGCTTGGAGAGGTGAGGCTAGAAATTCTCCTGGAAAAATTTGAAGCCGAATTCTCGCAATGGCCCTTCAGGACCTTGGCCACAGCTGGGGAGCCACAGAAGAAGACCTGCATCTTGCCCTTCTTCTCAGCAGCCACTTTCTGGAACACCTGGAGTCGGGATGGGGAAGAGAAGAGGGAGGATAGGTGGAGCTGCTGACTCACCAGTGACACAACTGCCTGGAGGTAACAGCATAACAGGTCAGCAGCAATGAGCATCCCCATTTTATACAAGGAGCTACATGGCATAGCTGCTGGGTTTTACAGCAGAGTTTGACACTCAGCCGTTCAGTTAAGAGCCATTTGTTCAGCTGGGAGCCATGGCTCACGCCTGTAATCCCAGCACTTTGGGAGGCCGAGGCAGGCAGATCACAAGATCAGGAGTTTGAGACCAGCCTGGCCAATATGGTGAAACCCGTCTCTACTAAAAAAAAAAAAAAGTATATATATATATATTTTTTAAAAAAATACACACACACACAAATTAGCCAGGCATGGTGGCGGGTGAGTAGTCCCAGCTACTTGGAGGCTGAGGCAGGAGAATTGCTTGAACCCAGGAGGCAGAGGTTGCAGTGAGCCGAGATTGCGCCAATGCACTCAAGCCTGGGTGACAGAACGAGACTTCGTATCAAAAAAAAAAAAAAAGGAAGTCCTCTTTGAGTCCAAGCACTCACCACTGACCTTCCCCTCCCACTCAGGTGTTGTGACCCAGGCATAGGATCATCTGCAGCACTTTTAAAAGCAGTGCCTTCTGGGCCACTTCCTGCAAACTGTATACCCTGACAGGTAAGAGTCCAGGGAAGAGAAATAACCATAAAACCAATCTGAGAAATAAAATTAAAAGATTTGCAAATGATTTCATATCTCTGGACCTCAGTTTCCCCATTTGTAATGGGAGAGGATAAGATTTGGTGTTTTTCCAGGTCCCTGTCTGCTCAGGCCTTCTGACACTGGTCCATAGGGAGTCAAGGCTGCAGGGGTCTTTCAGGTCATAGAGACTAACTTCCTCTCTGAACAGATGGGGAAACTGAGGCTAATGATGGCACAAAGGCTAGCGATGAAGCCAGTGTAGGTGCTCCGTTCACCTTTTGCACCATGAGTTCCGTCTGGACTCTGGACTGTAACCTCACAATTTGCCCCTGGCCCTTGGCCCTCATCTCCTGATCGCTGCCTCAGGCTCTCAGCTTCACCCATACCTACAGGCTTCAGGGCTCACAGCTGGCATTACCTTGTTCCAGTCAGGCTGCCCAGGCTGGGTGCGCGTCTGCAGCCCAGTAATGGAGTCTTTCTTCTCCTTCTTGGCCAGGAGGTCAAGGGCCATCTGCAGGCCAATAGCCTTCATGTCATTCTTGCCCAGTGCAGATGTCACATACATGTGCAACTCCAGGAAGCGGCCTGTTGGGCAGGAGACGAGGGCTGCACTGAGGGTCTAGCACTCGTGATGGGTGCAGGGCAGGATGCCAATCACTACCTTACCCTGGAGCTTGGAAGGAGACCCATAGATCTTGGAACTCACACCATCAGCCAACTGTGATTGCCCAGGCTCTGTCATGTGACCAGTGCCAGGGAGAGGAAAGGCAGCCCGTTGCTTGAGCTAGGCCTACCATGTGCATGGCGCACATTAGCTACTTTATATGCACTAAAGTGAGCTTCACAACCACTCCAGGAGTTAGACCTTTTATATCTATTTATTTAGTATTTTTGTATAGACAGGGTTTCGCTATGTTGCTCAGGCTGGTCTTGAACTTCTGGACTCAAGCAATCCACCTGCTTCAGCCTCCCAAAGTGCTGGGATTGCAGGTGTGAGCCACCGTGCCCAGTCAAGACTTTTTGTATTTACAGGAGAAATGCAACCCAAGGCAGTGAGCATGGCAGTCCCTGGGCTCCAAAGCTTATGCCCTTCCATGTCTCACATGTCTGTCCTCAGCCTGGCTGGGGACACAAACCATACACACATGAAAAGGTAATTTAAACTAAAGGGTCAAGAGTCAAGTAAATGGATCAGAGCGTGAAGGCTACTGACATGCAGGGAAGGGCTGATGCAGACAGAGCTGCTTCCCGGAAGGGACGGGGACTGGGTTAGGTGTGGGACGAAGGGCAAAAGTAAGAGCAAAAGTGAAGGGAATGCATGCTAAGGACTAGTGTGAGCACAGAGTGAGAGGCTGGAACAAACGCGACGTTCAAGGGGCAGGGCGTGGTGCCCGGCTGGAGCCTCATCCTCAGATGGGAGCAAAAGGAGATGGCACTGGAAACAGAGTGAGGCCAGAAGAAGAAGGGTCTTGAATGCTCAGCCGGGAAAGCAGGGAGGTTGAGAGTAACCGAGTAGGGAGTGACAAGGTGAAACAGAGCTTTAGGAAAGGGCGCGGGGGCTGAAGAGACAGGGGAAGACACTGGCACCAGGGAGTGTGTGAGGGCAGAGCACCTGCAGTTGTGCACCGAGAAGTTCCAGGTCTGCTGGGATACGGATCCTTCAGCACTTCGCAGCTCCCACATGGGCACCTCTGCATGCCCTATCCAGATGTGACATACAAATGTTATCATTTTTATGTGTGCCGTGATGAGAAAAAGATTGGTGAGTGCTGCCTTGGGCTTGTGTGTTGGTTCGAGCCGGAGTTGGCAGGCCCTGATTTAGGATGTGGGAAGGAGCATTCCTGAGCTGATGATCACCTCATCCTTCTCTCCCTCTCTTTCCCCCACACTCAGACTAAAGGAGCTTTGCCATTCCAGCGTGCTATCGTTTCCTATGTCACTATCAGCCCATTTTTCATTTGGCCTAAGGTCTCAGCTGCTGTTACAATGCAAATGGCCCTGGGAGGGATAGCACATTTCATGTCACATCTCACTTAACCCCTAGTCATGCTGGGTGGTGTGGGAGGGAGGGAGATGTATTATGAGATGCCCACCTGGGGGGACCCCACCCCTTCTTACCCTCCCTCAGAGTGTCCATACTCCAGAGAGGGATAAGAGGAGAGAAGGGAAGACACCATGATGGGAGGGAGAAGATAAAGGGGCTGTAGAGGGTGATCTGGCATGGTCTCACCCTCTCCATCCAGCTGTGTTTGAGACAGCCATCTCATTTCTGGGACACTTTCCTAAGAAAATCATCCAAAGCAAGGAAAAAAACTATGTGCACAAATATGTTAATTTCAGTGTTTTTTTAGGATTATGGAGAATTCAGAATAAACAAAATGTTCAGCAGTAGGAGCTTGGTTAAATAATTTATGGTATAACCACTAACTACACCATTCATTATATAGCCATTAAATACTACTACTCCTTTTATTAAACAGTTATTACTACTAGCACTTCTACTACTAAGAAATTTATTAAGCAGTTACTATTTCTACCACCACCACTAAACTTATCTAGCAGCTTATTAAGCTCCAGTCACTGTGCTACGTGTCCTGCAGAGGACATCTCATCTGATTCCCATCACAATCCTATGAGGTGGGTACTAGTAGCGTCCATATTTTTCAGATAGCTGTTTTCAAGGCAAAGCAGTGAAATAATGTGCCCACGGTCCTATAGCTATTAAGGGTAGTGTAAAGATACAAACTCAGACAGAATAATTGATGCTGAAGCTATAGAAATTGAAAATTGCAAACCAAAAATTATTTAATGCAAACTTTGACGTATAATCAAAGTAGAAATCAGAAGCCATGAGTTACAGCTGCAGTTAATGAGAAACCTGCAAGAAATTTGATGTGATAGAGTTGTTGACTCAAGTGGCTTTGAGAATGCAAAGCACAGGGTTAGCTGTTACTCTTTGTTTATACAGATTAGGAAGAAGCAAACAGCAAATATTTATGTGCCAGTAACTAGAAAATTTAAATTAAATTTAAACTTTTCCTTTAGCTTGTCATCATAAAATTGAGTTCCTAATGAATTAGTATACGTAAAAGCATTTACAAAAAAGAAGTCAATGCTATACAAATATTTGCTGTAATTGTTATTTACAAGAAAGGGCAAGAAGCTTTACTGAACTATTCTAAGCTTGAAGAGTTATCTTCCAAAGACTGTTGACTTGAACTTTAAGGCTCTGAATGTTTGTTATGGTAAACTATATCTGTTTGGATAGTTTCTTGTAGAAAACTGTGTCTGATTACTTGAACGTATAAACTGTGTTTATCATCGGAATTTGAATTTACTCATGACAACCGTGTGATAATTAAATAGTCAAATACAATCTAGTTCTAATGAACTCAACAAGTCTAAAACATTACACCAATTCTCTTAAAAAGTTAGAAACATATCCAAAGATATTTTTCCTTGTATAAATTATAAAACAAACAATGCCTTTAATAGATTAATGTTTAAATATAGTATAAACCCTCAGTATTCCACAAAGATGTCCCATGATATGACTCAGAGAAACATTTTATCATACTTAGTAATAATGAGAATAAATGCTTAGTAAAAAATATACAATACAGAAAACACCTGAGCAGTGAGGAGGGAGAGTTTGGAGTTGAGGGGAGGACATTCAAACCTTCTTCTTTTTTTTTTTTTTTTTTTTTTTTTGAGACAGGGTCTTACAAGGTGAGATAAAGTGTTTCCATTCAAAAGCCAAAAAAATTTCTCACCAGCAGAACTGCACTACAAAGAACCATCAGCTCTTCAAGCAGAAGGAAAACTTTACCAGATAGAAATCTAGATCTAGGCACAAAAAGTGAAAAGAACCCAGAAATGCTAAATACATCTATAAAAATAAAAAATTTGTTCTTCTGATTTTTAAATTTCTTTTTAAAAGATAATTGGACAATGGTGGTATAACCATAAAACAGAATACTACTCAGCAATGAAAAGGAATGAACGACTTATTGATACATATAACAACACGGATACATCTTGAAGGTATTATGCTAAGTGAAAGAAGTCAGATGGAACAGACTACATATTATATGATTCCATTTACATAAAATTCTATAAAAGGCAAAATTATAGTGATAGAAAGCAGACCAGTGGTTGCAGGGGTTATGAGTCAGGGGATGGCGTTGACGGCAAAACAGGATGGGAAAGTTTTTGGGAGTAATGGGAAGAAATGCTCCATGTTTTGATTGCAGTGGTGGTTACACTACCCTATGCATTTGTCAAAATGTCATTGTATTTATCATACACTCAAATTGGTAAATTTTATTGTATGTAAATTACACTTCAAAAACCAAACACAAATTAAATGTGAATAAGAATCATTTGAGGAGCATGTTAAAATGTACGTTCCTGAGCCCGACTCTCAGAGAATCTACCTGATTTGGCCCGACTCTCAGAGAATCTACCTGATTTGGAAGGTCTGGGATGAGGCCTAGGAATTTAAATTTTCAACATGTGCCTATTCTGAATTAAAAGATAGGTCATGAAAAAGATAAATTACAGAAATAAAGACATATTTTTATAAAATGTGAATAGGAAAACAAAAATTAGAAGGGAATCCTTTAAAATGCCTGGTGTCATCTGGATAACTGGATGAGATGATGAGGGATTTTTTTCCCCCTTCTATTTTTCAACTTTATGAAATGTTACATTTGTAGAACCTCCTTGTTTTCATAGAACCTCATCCATCCTTCTTCTCCAGAAATGGAATAAACACCTTCTCAAAAAGACTCTGAGTTAGCCTGGGCAATATAAGGAGACTTCATCTCTATAAAAATTTTTTAAAAATCAGTGGGAGTGCTGGCCTGCACCTGTGGTTCCAGCTACTCCAGAGGCTCAGGCTGGAGGATTGGTGGAGTCTACAAGGTGGAGGCTGCAGTGAGCCATGATCCTGCTACTGTCCTTCAGCTTGGGTGATAGAGACCTTGTCTCAAAAAACAAAAAACAAAAAAAAATAAAAAAAGACTCAATTCACATTAATGGTTAAATGGTTCATTTTAGGTTATGTGAGTTTCATATCAATACATTACTTTTTTTAAAGACACAGAAGGCCCCTGCGCCACTCCCATTGCCCTAGGGCCCTGTCCCTCTCCTACCACATTGAGCCTCCTCGGCCTGGTCCATCTCCAGTTTGGTCAGCAGGCTCACAAACCACTCCAAAGACCGCTGGTCTCTGTTGATCCAGATAAAGTCTACCTAGGGAGAGAGGCCCTTCAGCTCAGAGGCTGAGTCTCCCTCATTTGCAGGGGGTTCACATCTGTGATCCCTGGGACCCATATGACAACCCCGAGGTAAGCAGGGAACATTCGCATACCCATTTAAGAGAGAGAAAAATCATGGCTCACAGAGGTGACCAGCCATGCCCAGATCTCAGAGCAGCATGGGACCAGAACCAGGTTCCTGACCCCAAGGCTGGGATTTTCTCTAATGCTTTCTATTGTTTACAACAAACAGTGTATTGAAATATTAGCTTAGGATACCCAGAAAAACATGAATCATTTTTTTTATTTTTTATTTTACTTTATTTATTTATTTATTTTTGAGACGGAGTCTCGCTTTGCCACCAGGCTGGAGGGCAGTGGCACGATCTCAGCTCACTGCAACCTCCGCCTCCTGGGTTCAAGTGATTCTCTTGCCTCAGCCTCCTGAGTAGCTGGAACTACAGTCCCGTGCCACTACACCTGGCTAATTTTTGTTTTTTTAGTAGAGACAGGGTTTCACCATGTTGCCCAGGATGGTCTTGATCTCTTGACCTTGTGATCCACCCACCTCAGCCTCCCAAAGTGCTTGAATTGCAAGGTGCGAGCCACCCCACCTGGCCAAAAATACTAATTACATTTTTAGAAACTCTTCTAAGTGGCCTATACAGGATGACGAATTTTCAAAAGGCAAACATGTTTTCATTATTATTATTATTTTCTTTTTTGAGACAGAGTCTCACTCTGCCACTCAGGCTTGAGTGCAGTGGCATGGTCTCTGCTCACTGCACCCTCCACCTCCTCGGCTCAAGTGATCCTCCCACCTCAGTCTCCCGAGTAGTTGGGACCACAGTTGGATACCACCACACCCAACTAATTTTTGTATTTTTGGTAGAGACGGGGTTTCGCCTTGTTGCCCAGGCTGGTGTTGAGCTCTTGGACTCAAGTGATCTGCCTGCCTCAGCCTCCCAAAGTGCTGGGATGAGCCACCATGCCCAGCCAGTACGTTTTCATTCTTAAAGCCACCATAGGGTCATAGATAGGTAGCATCCTGGCTGTAACTGAATCCAGACTTCCTATCAAGCTATACAACCTTAAAAGAAATGTTCAGAACATCTCTCAGAGGGGACGGGAATGTTGAAGTGGGGGCGGGGCTCACACATACAGGTGGCACCAGGAGAACTCATTTAAGAGAACTCAGTGTACTGTGAGGAAAGAAAGATGAATCCATCAGGGATCACTTCCCCACTCCCACCTTTGCACAGGAGGATGGGCTCCTATTTTAGGAGGTGTCCAGGGGAGAAGGTCTGGAGGCCTGCCTGCAGGAGGTGGTACTCAGCTTATGGAGCTTCATGTTGTCTTGGACACCTTCCATCCAGGAGTGCTGGCAGTTGGGGCAAACACGCTTTCTTTTCTGGTGCTGGAGGGGAGGCAGGAGGAAGGGGTTTGAAACTTGGGGTGAGACTTTTCAGGACCCCAGAGAACAGTTTGGGGGACAGGGAGCAAGGATAGGGTGGCAGAGCCCACTGTATGAGGAAGGGGAGGGATGAGACACAAAAATGTGGGGTTCGTTCCCTTGTGAGACCCCTCGGAATTGGGCCTCACCATATGGTGAGCTTGAGCCCAGACACAGTTTCCCATTGGAGGCAGTCGAGCTATGGGAAAGTAGGAACTGCAGGTAAAGGAATTACAGAAAGAACTTTGTGAGACTGTGATGTGGCCTGCATGTGGTCTGACAGGACAATGTGTCCAGTTTCTGTATCTGATTTATGACTTTGTTTACCCACTATTGGGTCCTGTGCTTGTTCTTGTGACTGCGCAAATATAATGGGTTTCTGCCTCTCTGGTGCCTCGCATAGGTCAGTAACTTTTAACTATAGGTTTCCCCACCACCTGCATGACTTTATTGTACCCAATTATGTATCTGATTTTACTATTGTTCTTATGTGCTGCTTTCATGTATGAGATAATGGTATCTGTTCCTGTTAATGACGTAGGACAAACGTATATATACTAACTGTGTGCACAATAAAGTTGCTGTTTAGGCATTGCTGTTTAAGCATTGCTTACTCAGTCCTCCAGACCCCACTTGTCTGTCTTCTCTTTTTTCCGTGCACTCCCCTATTCAGTTTGGGACCCTCTTGCTGGCCAAGCGTCCCCGGCAGACGTGCCAGCCTCTCGGGAACCCAGAAGTTTGAACCCAGGAGGTGGAGGCTGCAGTGAACGTTAATTGTGCCACTGCACTCCAGCCTGGACAACAGAGCAAGACCCTTCCTCAAAAACAAAACAAAACAAACTTTATTTTAAAGCTGTCAATCTAAATAATAGGACCTCTAAAAGAAAAAGACATTAATTTGAGAGTAAGGCATTGAAATTGGAATGCACATGCCACAGTAAACTCTGTATGTATTCAGGGAGGTGAAGGAAGGCAAAGGTTTTTAAAGAAAACATGAGGATTAAATATGTGCTCTGAAATTATTATGCTTTGCTACAAGGATCAATAATAACAAGGGTGACTCCAGTTCTAGGTTGAACAGGCAGTTGCTGGGCAGATGTTCTCACACAGGTACTTGCTGGGTAAGATTGCAATGGTCTTTGTGTAAGGTTGTGGTTTTTGCAAGATCTTTTGCGATAGTTTAGTTATGAGGCACACAAATGTGAGAGCCTTCCGTTCTTAGCCTTCCCCAGTTCTGTCAGGGAGTTTTGTTTTTTAACACAAGTGACTTCATTTTGATTCTGATAATTTTCACATTTCCCTTTTTTGATCAAGGCCTTTCTCGGAATGCATCACTTATCAATCATTTTGTAGTTACGTTCTGATGTTCCTGGATTCCAGGATAAACCTGCCCTGCTTGCTAGTTTCATCCCATGTTGTGGAGAGTGATTGGTGACGAGGAGTCAGTGTCAAAAAACCTTTTAGCCACATTTGAGCAATGAGGGAAGTTTGAAGAAAATGGCTCTCAGACTAAGTCTATCTGGAGTTTATTATTAAGGTCTATAGTCTTTTGCTATTATCTCAAAGTGCTGGCCCAGCATTATTTTGTTAAGACCTATACTTCTGCAAAAAGTTAACAAGTAACAGTACAAAGTTTAAAAAGGAAAACTATAAAGTAAAATAATAATCTCAGTTTGCCTATATAGTTTTGAGCCATGAACCTAGGCTTAACCAACTGAGTAAATGAAATGACCGTAGAGGATTAGGTGAGACCTGTTGTAACATGTGGTCTGATTTTTTATTTTGTCATAGGTTTTGACTTCTCCAGATGAATTCATCTAGGTACAGCATGTAGTATTAGCAATAGCACAGACATTTCCTAATTTTTTTTTTTTTTTTGAGATGGAATCTTGCTCTGTAGCCCTAGTTGGAGTGCAGGGGCACCATCTCTGTTCACTGCAAACTCCACCTCCCAGGTTCAAGCAATTCTCTTGCCTCAGCCTCCCAAGTAGCTGGGATTACAGATGTGAGCCACCACGCCCAGCTAATTTTTGTATTTTTAGTAGAGACGGGTTTCACTATGTTGGCCAAGCTGGTCTCGATCTCCTGACATCAGGTGATCCACCTGCCTCAGCCTCCCAAAGTGCTGGGATTACAGATGTGAGCCGCTGCGCCCCACCCCACTGCCCTGACATTTCCTTATTTAACCAATGGATACTAAAGAATCTCTTAGGTCGGGTTCTGTCGAGTTTCTAGCAAAAACTACTGATTGTGAAATTTCTATTACACCATTATCCTGCCAAGTGAAAAGCAGCATTAAGGGGGAAAGAGTCTCATGATACAGTCTTGTTCCAATGTCTTGGGAAAAGCTGTCTACAATGTGAAAACAACTTCTTGTCCTGGTTTGCAATTTGGATGTTTCTAGTCATGACATTGGGCAGTTCGGTAAACTTTTTGTGTATCCTATACATCAGGCACAAGCTTGTTCCTTAAAATTTATCTAGTTTTAGCTTTTAGGGCTTTAGGAACAAAGCAGTTTCCATTTTCAGTAATTCTATAGAAGAAGGGTATATTTGAAGACTCAAGGAGAATTCAGGATTTAATGTAGTCTTCAGGTAGATAGCAAGAACTTGAAAATAATGCACAGGGCTATAATCTAATGGATGTATTACAGCTTTTCTTTAGCAAATTGTTGTAAACTATAGATAGTTCGAGACAGAAAATTTTTGGCTAGGTGCAGTAGCTCACACCTGTAATCCCAAGTTGAGGCAGGCGGATCACTTGAGGTCAGGAGTTCAAGACCAGCTTGGCCTATGTGGTGAAACCCCCATCTCTACTAAAAACACAAAAATTAGCCAGTGGTGGTGCATGCCTGTAATCCCAGCTACTTGAGAGGCTGAAGCAAGAGAAATGCTTGACCCCAAAAAGCAGAAGTAGCCGCGCGCGGGGAGATCACACCACTCCACACGCGTCAGGGCGACAGTGAGACTCCATCTCTCCATCTCAAAAGAAAAAAAAAAGAAAGAAAATTTTCTTAAATCTGGAAAACAAAACATTTTTAAAAAAGTGTTTCAAATAAGTGTCATAAATGCCAAGAAAGGGAAATGGAAAAATAAATAAATAATTTAAAAATTGCTGGGCACAGTGGCTCACGCCTATAATCCCAGCACTTTGGGAGGCCAAGGCAGACAGATCACTTAAGCCCAGGAGTTTGATATCAGTCTGGGCAACATAGCGAAACCCTGTCTCTACCAAAAAATACAAAAAATTAGCTGGGCGTGGTGGTGCATGCTTGTAGTCCCAGCTACTCGGGATGCTGAGGCGGAAGAATCAATTGAACCAGGAGACGGAGGCTACAGTGAGCCGAGACTGTGCCGCTGCACTCCAGCCTGGTGTCAAAGCGAGACTCCATCTCAAAAATAAATAAATAAGTAAATAAATAAATAAACAATAAAAAATAAGTGACATAAAAACACCTTTATCCATTTTTCAAATTCGTGTAATTGATTTTTGTTTTGTTTGATCTTGATTAGCAGTTTCATGAACTCATCAGTTTTTGAAATGTGCATGAGAATTGGCCATTAAATGTAGCTAATTGGCATCCCAGAAAACTTGGCATGCCTTAATGTTTGAAAATCCCAAGCCGGATGCAGTGGCTCACGCCTGTAATCCCCACACTTTGGGAGACCGAAGCAGGTGTATTATCTGAGGTCAGGAGTTCAAGACCACCCTGACCAACATGGTGAAACCCTGTCTCTACTAAAAATACAAAAATTACCCAGGCATTGTGGCACATGCCTGTAATCCCAGCTGCTACAGTGGCTGAGGCCGGAGAATTGCTTGACCCTGGGAGCCAGAGGTTGCAGTAAGCCAAGACTGCGCATTGCACTCCAGCCTGAACAACAAGAGCGAAACTCTGTCTCAAAAAAAAAAAAAGCAAGAAAGACAATCCCAGGCAGAGTACAGTGGCTCTCACCTGTAATCTCAACATTTTGGGAGGATAAGGCAGGAGGATCTCTTGAGGCCAGGAATTTCAGACAGCCTGAGCAACATGGAGAGACACCTTCTCTACAAAACAAAAAAAGGAGCTGGGCATGGTGGTGTGCACACATAGTCCTAGCTACTTGAGCCTAGGGGTTCAAGGCTACAATGATCTATGATTGCATCACTGAACTCCAGCCAGGGAGCTGGAGTGAGGTTCTGTTTCTAAATAATAATAATAATGATGATGAAAAAATTAAGAAAACCCCATTACATTACTTCTCAATCTCTCAAGAGCAAAGAACATCTTATCAATCTTCTCAGAATGTCAGAAGTTTGGACCAGTGTATTTGATGGTAGCAACCTCCCTAGTGACTTTTAATTAGCCATCCTGTGTCCATCATTTAGAATGTTTATTTTTGTTCTCAGAAGGTTTTCAGAAACAAGCAAAGGAAAAGAGCTAAGTCAGTCGTATGTAACCAAAATAAGACCAAGAGTGTTTATAAATTTTAACCATGCATGCGGATCAGACAAATATTAAAGTAGGCACACAGACCAAAAGCAAATTCATCAGAAAAGACATGCCTCACAGGCAGAATGGAAATTCTGTAGAAATCAGAAAGGACTTACCAGAAAAGACAAGAAGTCTTTGTTTAATCCCAGGAGGATGTAAAGTCCTTTATTTACAGCCTCCTTATTCAAATCAGACCCCAAATAAAGTCAAGAGCTTCTGCCATAAAGAAGGAGGCATGGTCTTAGAGAAGACTCATCAGGGCAGAAAAAGTGAGCCATGGAAGCAGAGAACTGAAATGGCTTAAATGAGTACTTCTCCAGATTCAAGGATTGCCAATTCCTTATGGTAGTGATCTTTTTTCAAGTCTTGTTTCTGGCACCATTTCTGTCAATCTAAATAAGAGAGAGAGGCTCTCTAAAAGAAAAATATGTTTATTTGGGAATAGGACATTGCAATGGGAATACCCATGCCACAGTAAATTATGTGTGTATTCAAGGAGGTAAAGGAAGACAAAGGTTTTCACAGGAAAAATTAGGGGCGTTACATAATTGTTTTGAAATTATCATCCTTGGCTACAAGAATCTATAATAACAAGGGTACTCCAGTCTGAGGTTAGATAGACATTTGCTAAGCAGATATCCTCACAGAAGTACATTTTGTATAAGGTTACAATGACCATTGTTAATGTGATTTTGCAGTCTTTTGTGATAATTTTGTTATCAGGCATACAAATGTGAGAACCCTCTCTTCTTAGCTTTCCTGGCTGTATTTGTCAGGGTGTTTTGGGGGTTTTTCACACAAATGATTCCATTTTGATACAGTCAACTTTCATAGTAATTAAGGCAGTGTGGAAGGAGATCAAGAATAGGCAAATCTACCAGTAGGACAGAATAGAGAACCCAGGGACCTGGGTGTGGTGGTGCACACCTGTAACCCCAGCTATTTGGGAGGCTGAGGCAGAAGGATCACTTGGGCCTAGGAGTTTGAGACTAACCTGACAATGCAAAGCAATGTCTAAAGAACAATTTTCAATAATTAAATGGTGCTGGACAAATAGTGTTCTATTTGAAAAAGAAACGAAACTGGTTTCTTCATATTAATACACAAAAGTCAATTTCAGGTGGCTAACACTTTATTTGTAAGAGACAAGGTCTTGCTCTGTTACCCAGACTGAAGTGCAGTGCTGTGATCATAGCTTACTGAATCATCAAACTCCTGGGCTCAAGCAACACTCCTGTCTCAGCCTCCCAAGTAGCTAGGACTATAAGCATGTGCCACCAAGCCCAAGCAATTTTTTATTTTTTTTAGAGAAAGGATCTTGCTGTGTTGTCCAGGCTGGTCTCGAACTCCTTCCTCGGCCTTCCAAGGTGCTACATTGGAGGCATAAGTCATGATGCCCAGCTGAGCCATAAATTTTAAAGGCAGAAGAATGAAGCTTTCTAGAAGCAGAACTTAAGGTGAGAAGGAAAAAAAAAGAATAATGCTTTTATTGTTTTTAAGGATAATATAACAGTATATTGACCTCAAGGGTAAAGGGACAGACTTTTAAAACTAATCCAAAAGCACTACCCATCATAGAAAAATAGATAAATTTGACTACATTAACATTAAGACAGCCAGGCATGGTGGCTCATGCCTGTAATCCCAGCACTTTGGGAAGCCAAGGCAAGTAGATCACCTGAAGTCAGGAGTTCAAGACCATCCTGGCCAACATGGTGAAACCCCATCTCTGCAAAAAAACAAAAATTAGCCAGGCATGATGATAAGTGCTTATAATCCCAACTACTCAGGAGGCTGAGGCAAGAGAATTGCCTGAACCCAGGAGGCCAAGGTTTCGGTGAGCCGAGATCACGACATTGCACTCCAGCCTGGACATCTGAGCAAGACTCTGTCTCAAAAAATATAAAAATAAAAATAATACTTGGTTTTGTCAAATTACACCATTAAAAGAGTTAAAAGGCAAGCCTCAGAGATGAGTAAGAAATTTACAACATGGGCTGAACACAGTGGCTCACTCCTATAATCCCAGCACTTTGGGAGGCTGAGATGGATGGATCACCTGAGGCCAGGAGTTTGAGATCAGCCTGGCCAATGTGGGGAAACCCTGACTCTACTAAAAAATACAGAAATAAGCCAGGTGTGGTGGCAGGTGCCTCTAATCCCAGCTACTCAGGAGGCTAAGGCAGGAGAATTGCTTGAACCCGGGAGGTGGAGGTTGCAGTAAGCCAAGATTGCACCATTGCACTCAAGCCTGGGCGACAAGAGCAAAACTCCAACTCAAAAAAAAAGAAAGAAAGAAAGAAAGAAATTTACAACATATATAGCCAAGAAAGGTTTGTATCTAGAATATATAAGAACTATAATCCTAAGGAAAAGAGTTGAGGCCAAACATGGTGGCTCACACCTGTAATCCCAGCACTTCGGAGGCCAAGACAGGTGGATCATTTCAGGACAGGAGTTCAAGACCAGCCTGGGCAACATGGCGAAACCCTATCTCTACTAAAAATACAAAAACTAGCCCAATGTGCTGATGCATGCCTGAAGCGGAGGTTGCAGTGAGCTGAGATTATTCCATTGCACTCCATCCAGCCTGGACAACAGAGCAAGACTCAGTCTCAAAAGAAAGAAAGAAAGAAAGAAAAAGAGCTGAACAGTCTCTTAACTAAGGAAGAAATCCAAATAATAAACATATGAAAAAGTGTCTACCTTATAAGAAGACAAGAAAATTTAAATCACATTGAGAGAATAACACACCACCCTCCAGAATGGCTAAAACAAAACAAGATTGACAATTACAAATGTTGACCAAGAGTGGAGCAATGGTAATTCTCATACTTTGTCATAGGGAAAGTAAACTAATACAGCAGCTTGGCGAAAGGAATAAGCTACATTTGACAGTATAGATGAATCCTAAAAACATAATACTAAGAAAAGGAAACTACTCACAAAATAATATATACTGTGTTATTTCATTTTTGTAAGGTTCAGAAACAGGGGGAAAAAATGTATACCTAGGTATTAAAACTAGAAAGAAAAGTAAGGAATTGATCATCATAAAAGAGAGGTTTGAGGTTACCTCTGAGACAGAAGGAGCCCTATGAGGCGGGATTTGAGACTGCAAAGAGACAACTGGGTTGGAATTCTACAAATCTTCTATTCCTTGGTATGAGTGGTAATTACATTGTTGTGGTCTTTGTAATAACTTGTTAGAGTATGCATTTATTGTTTATGCATTTTTCCACATGTGTGTTATGTTTCCCATTTTAAAAGACAAGAGTAGAGGTCTGGAGTCAGATTGCCTTCATTCGATTCCAAGCCCTACAACTATGTAACCTTGGGCAAACTCCATAACCTCTCTAAGCCTCCATTTCCCATCTGCAAAGTATCAGTAATAAGAGTACATCGAGAGAGATCCAAGATGGCCGATTAGCAACAGCTCAGGAATGTAGCTCCCAGTGAAAGCGCAGAGAAGGAGAGGACGCCGCACTTTCCGACGAATTTTTGTTGCCCACAGACCGGGAGATTCCCGGCAGAGGAGCCACAC
>CAUYQU010056038.1:0-34125 GCA_963574635.1 Cheracebus regulus
AGGAAGGAAGGAAGGGGGCTAAATAGTTTTATAAATAGTAAATAAAGCTTACCATAAAGTAAACTCCAGATCCAAACAAATAAGGAGAAAATAACACTAATCTTACATGAACTCCCCCAGAATACAGAGAAAATGTCAACTCTTACCAGTTTACTGTATGGTGCCAACCTAACCTTGATTTCAAAATCCATTAAGGACATTCTACAAAAGAGAATTAAAAGACAGGATATCTCATGAATATACTTGTAAAAATCCTAAACAAAATATAAAGAAATCAGTTTCAACAATGTGATAAAATAAAATGTTTCATTCAAGTGGAGTTTGTTCTAGGAATCTAAGGTTAGCTTCACATTTGATAATTAGTTAATATTGACAGAACAGAGGAAAAACACATGACCATATTACAAGATGTGGAAAAGCATATAATAAAATTCAAAACCTATTCATGTTGTTAAAAAGTCAGCAAATTAAGAATTTTAAAAATTAACATGATATAGTCATTTGCAAAAAAAAAAAAACTCCAGTAAACAGCATACTTCACAGTGAAATAATAAACCTTTCCCCCGATTTTTTGAGCCCATTTTCCCCATACAATCTTGTAAATTATCACCATTTCTATGCAATATCATATTCATCTTCCTAGCCAAACAATAATCAATCAACCAATCATAGATATATTTGAAATAGAGAAGTCAAATTTTAATTTGCACATATCATTAAGTACATAAAAATTCTAAAGGGCCCTAAAAATTAATAAAATTAGTAAGTATAATTAACAATTTCACCAGATATAAAGTCAATATAAAATTAATTTTTTTATATTCTAGCAATAATGAATTGAAAATTAAGATAAGGAGATCGTAGTCACAATGCCACCAAATATCTCAAATAACTGAAAATAAATTTATTGAAAGATGGTGCAGGATTTCCATATTGGAAAATTAACAAATATTGCTAAGATTATTTAAAGATCTAAGTAAATTCAGAAAAATAATATATTCATGGATGGGAAGACTTAATATTTTTAAAATACTAATTTATCACTAATTGATCTATACATACAATGCAATCCTATTAAAAAGTCCATCATTCTTAGAAGTTGACAATGTGATTCTAGAACACTCTGGAAAAACTAAGGGACTTTATACCAGATTTTATGATGTATTATGATATTGCAATAATTAAGAAGAGTTTTGCTAGCATAAAATTTGACAAACTTCATCCATTAAAGAGAATAGAAAATTCAGAAACAATCACACACACATAGCCACTTGACTTCAATAAATGTGCCATGGCAATACAATAGGAAAACATTTTTTTAATTTTAAATTAATGGTTCTGGGCTCATTAATATCCATATAATACAACATGAACGTTCAACTTTACTTCATGCCATATACATAAAAAGAAATTCCAGATGGATTATATATATAAATAATAAACGCAGCTTCTAGAAATCAATTCACAATGACAAGGTAGGAAAAGATTTATTAAACTTAAAATAAGAAGCAATAGCCATAAAGAAAAGGTTTGAAGTAATTGATAAATTGGATTACATCATATTAAGAACTTCTTTTCCTGTATAACTCTATTGAATATATTTGTGATATGTAACATCATGTTTTAATGTACATATACATAGTGAAATCATTACAAAAGTCAAGCAAATTAACATATCCATCTCCTCACGTGGATACTCCTCCTCCCTCTACCACTTTTTTTTGGTGTGATAAGAGTACTTACAATCTACTATCTTAGCACATTTCCAGTATACAATACAATATTAACAACTATAATCCTCATATTGTATATTGGTTTCTAGACTTACTCATCCTACATAACTGTAACTTTGTACTCCATGATCCATGTCTCATTTAACAGCCCCTACACTGGTAGACACAAGAGTACAAACTGTTTGATTTAATTGAATAAGTTCAAGAACAGCAAAATTATTTTATAGCTACAGAAGTCAGAATAGGCGTTATTTTTGTCAGGATGGATGCATATGGGTATTATTGACTAAGAAGGTACAGGATCCTTTTTGGATGCTGAGAAAGATTTCTATCTTCATCTTTGTGGTTGCATTTGTGTGAAAAATAAAATCACAGGAACAACATATAGCTAAGATGTTGATAGTCTTGGGGATTTGGGTTAAATTTTAATATAATTTTCAAATATTTAAAAAATGCTAACAAACGTTGTCAATGTTACCGGACAGGGTTCTCTTTACACTAACATCAGCTAATAGCAATAGGTTAGAAAAGAGGAACATTTTCAGTTGATGATGTTTTGTCTTAAATTGCCATATTCATTGATTCAAGTTTTCTCTTAGGTGTAAATTTAGCTTTATGTGACATTTGTGGTGGGTGTTTATGATTCATCCTAGTGCTGATCATCTGACAATATTAAGAAAGTCTATTAAAGATGTGAGAACATTAGCTTTGTAATTCACTCATTCAAGAAACACTGTCTTCTCTCTGCCTGCATTAGGTTATAGACTGAAGTCAAGAGATACATGACACAACCCCTAACCTCCAGGAGTTTACAATCTAATGGAGGAGATGGCTAACTAGAAAATTAGAATAAGAAAAGTACAATGTCAGAATAGGCACAGAGTGCCAAGAGAATATAGAGAAAGAGATGCTGTTTCCCTACTTAGCACTACAACAACAGAACCACAGAGGACATTAAAAGATAATCTCCCTAATGAGAACCTTTAAGAGTCTGTGAATAAATTACAAACATTTCCTAACATCATGCCAAGATCTACTGGATGATGGTGCAGGACATGGCAGGCACAGACTAAGAATCATGCTGCAAAGGGGGCCATCAATTTGGGACACAATCCATGGTAGCGGATATCAAAGAAATAAAAGTAGCTAATGTAACTCTAAGTTGATAAAGCTACTAAAACATAGAACTATCAGGGAGTTGGACTAGAGATGAAGAAATGGAGAAAAAGAATTTGGCTGAGGGCCTCTACAGAAGTTGAGCCTTTGGATAGCAGGCATAAAATACCAGTTTAACAATGAACTGATTGACTTCTTAGATAGGGGCTCATTAAACTACTCCTGCAGAACCACAGCTCCTTTTACAAAATGAACAGTCCTCAGCTAATGATGTACCTCATCGAGATACACTTGGTGATAGTAACTGAGTAGGTAAAAGTAGTTGACTGCATCCTAATAACAGTTTTTCAACAATCATGGATCACATCTAGGCAGTTTATTAAAGCTCATTCATAGCTTCACACTCTAGAGTATCTCCACAGGATAAATTGCCTGTGTTGAATAAGGGAAGTATTAAATAAGGGATTTCCTGTCTGGGCACAGTGACGTCTGTAATTCCAGCACTTTGGGAGGCTGAGGCAGATGGATTATTTGAGGTCAGGAGTTCGAGATCATCCTGGTCAACATAGTGAAACCCCGTCTCTACTAAAACTACAAAAATTAGCTGGGCATGGTGGCACAGCCTGTAATCCCAGCTACTTGGGAGGCTGAGGTAGGAGAATCACTTGAACCTGGGAGGCAGAGGTTGCAGTGCAGTGAGCCGAGATAGCACCACTGAACTCCAGCCTGGGAGGCACAGTTAGACTGTCTCAAAAAAAAAAAAAAAGAAAAAAAAAAAAGGTAGGGTGGGGGGAATTCTCTTGGACCTTTTCTAAAGTTAAATTTTCAAGCTACAAAGAATAATTCAAGTGCATAGTTAAAAGCTCAGTCTATTGCCCAATCTACTGTTGACGTCCTAGAAGCTTATGAAGATGCCGATTGATGGTACAGTGTTTCACGAAGAAGACTGGATTGGCAATAACTAAGGAGGGTGGTAGTTTATCCCATCCTTTCAATTTGCTTCCAAAGTGAAACTTCTGTGTTCCAACACCTGTTTTCTACTCTTCTTTTTATATCTTCTGGGGTATGGTGGTCGTTTAACTGTATTTTTACTCTAGCTGGAAATAAATTGATTTTTTTAAAAACTGAACAGATTTTAACTCCTTGTCTTCCATCTAGAGAAGCATGTTGAAGAACAGTGTCAAACTGAAGTTGGTATTTGAAGTATGAAACAACTTTAACAGCTGACATGTATTGAGTCTTTACTTGGTCTCATGTAAATGTCTTACACGAGGAAGGTGATATAACCTGTATTTTGCACATTAAGCAACAGGGATTCCACAAGTCAAATGATAATGTACAGTTAGTGGGTGATGTGCATGAGATTTAAAAGCAGGATTTTGACTCCCAAGTTTAGGATTTTAAGCCCCACACTGTACTGCCTCTCAGCACAAGACAGACAAACACAACAGACCGTGTGCCTTTGACTGCCTCTCTTCTTTTCCTCTTCAGTGTCCCTCTGTGCCACACTGCTGCAGTTTAGCACACTGTTGGGAATATCTGGACTGGAATGCTGCTCTTGGTCTAGATCAATCAGAGAAATGAGAAGCAGTATAAAATAGTTAATGCCTGTCCAAACGTGCTGTTCTTCGATTTGTTTCCTCCTTCTCCTGCAAGATACACTTTGCTCCTATCTAGAGGTCCCAAAGATCTTGTTTTTCAATGGCTACTGTACATTTTATAGAATTGTGTTGTGCTGGAATATTATGCCCCAGAAGTCTACTGAATTTGTCTTCATATTAAGCTCATTCATCTTTGGATAAGTTCTTTTTAAAGGGGACAAAAATAACCAAAGACTTCTTATCACGTAGAAGCTTTTGGTTGTGCAATCATTGGCCTTTAAAGAGTTTCTTGAGGTAGGATTCCATTTCTTTTGTCACCTCCCCTCCAGTCAGTATTCCTGAAGCAACAAAAGTGAAATGTAACTCCAACTTTAGTTTAAAATAAGCTGAGTTTATTTTTCCTATTTGTATTTCTAGGGAAGTTGGACCAGAAAACGTGTTATGAAGTTGGTTTCGTGATTTAGTACATCAAAGCCTTTTTATATTAGACTTACATGCTACAGAAAGACAGGAAACAGAGATTCCAGAAGTTATATTATACAGTTTTCAGATCATTTTAAGACTATAATAAAGTTATGTTAATGCGTTCTCAGACTTTTTGGTAAAGGTATATTTTTAAAAATCCAATAATACAATCTTTAAATAAACTTACTTAATCAGTGTATTTTTATGTATTTCACTTTAAGTATGAATATTAAAATTGGAAAAATATATATGCATATGTGAGTTTACATAATGACAGTGATATTATTTCATGCTTCTCTTTTCCTATTTAATTATGCAGACTATCCTTTGAAACCTGAAATGATTGTATAAGCACTGTATCATAGCTAAACAAAAATAATGTGGAATTTTAATTCATGAATATACAAATTGGGAACAGAATTGGACAAGATAGTGGGGGGGGGAGGATAAAAAGAAAATCTGTTCTAAGTCTTGTCTGTAAGTCTGTGACCTTAGATAAATTTCTTTTCATTCTGTAAGATACAGGCAAAAACTGCCCCCTACCTATCTTTTGGAGCTCCTGCAAGATTTATTAAACTAGGGGGGAAAAAAGCAAAACAAAAAACTGTTTAGAGGTGTGATGAGACAGAAGTTACACAAATCCAAGACAGTTTTGTTATTTCCAAGGGGTGTCCAAAGTTGAATTAACTTTCATAACATCCTATGAGTTAGGTAGATAATCTTAGCCCTATTTTTAATGATAAGTGGGCTTATGTTCTCCTACTCCTACTAGCACCACTTAGTTTGGGCGTAGGGGAAGAGATACAATTACTGGATTGAGAGGTAGGTCTGTATTGGTTGATACCTGAAAGTATATAAAGGGGCAGTTAAAAAAAATCCCATCATTCTGTTGGCAGGAATAGCCTGCATATTATTCTCCCTTTTTCTTTCTGTGGTTCTTCACGAAATTGATCTGAAATGCAAGACAACACACCTTGTCTCAATGGTATCCAAGTAGTTTGAGAACTATTAAAAGACATTGTTCAAATGATGAGGCGTATAATGTGATTTAGAGCAAACTGAAGCCAAAGTAACCATCAGAAATCAAAGAGACTTAGGAAGAAGGGAAGACAAAAAAACAATGAGACAGTTAACCTGTAGCTTATGCTGTAAAATTATGTGGGGAGTGGATATACCACTCTCTTTAACATTACTCCTCACACACAAAATAAAAGCAAATAGAAATGGAGTGTACATACATATATTCCCCTCAGCCTAAAAAAACATGCGCCCTTGCTCCCCAAATTGCTTGCTCAACATTACTAAAAGTGATTCAAACTAATTAGAGTGCCTGGCACATAGAAAATCATCAATAAGTGTTATCTCTTATTAGCTGGATTTAGAGTAGAAACAGTATTTCACAAAATCAAGAACATACTAGGAATAAGACTGCCTCGTAGACACCTTGTCTCTGCACTAATTGCTGTGTGACCTTAGATAGTTACTTAATATTATCCGTGAGGTGGGAAAGATGATAGTACTTATCTGAGATAAACTTTGTAAAAAAAAAAAAAAAGGCATGAGCTGTTACATTTCAACTGGGTAGCATAGTTTCTGGCATAGAGTATATATCTGATTGACAAAGTATTAGTTATTAAGAGTTGTGCACCTAGGCTTCTAATACCGGTGCCACCCAGCTGGCCAGCCATTGTTTATTGATCACTTAATAAGCTAGGCACTGGGAGAAATGTTGAAAAGGAGGTTGAAAATAAGGAAGATACAGCCTTTATCCACTTGCAGATTTTCTTTGGAAGTTATTACCAAAAAACAGGTTTAAGTAAAATAATTAAATGCTGTAATATACACTAAGAAAGATCTGGTAAGAGACTGATACAGAAAATGTGGAATACATTTCTTCTTTAGGTAGAGGTTCAGGAAAAGTCTCTCTAAGGTTGTATATTGAAAGTGAAGGTCTCAAAGAAGAGAAGTCAGCGATGTGATGTGGGGGTGGAGGGTGGACATTCTAGGGAGGCGTAACAACATGTGTAAAGGTTGTGAATTGGAAAAAAACTAGGCACATCTGAGGAAAGGATAGCCCCTGATGGTTGGCATATTAGGAGTGATTCAGAAGTGAGTACCTAGTCAGCCATGGTATGCTTGGATATTACTCTGTGATGGGAAGCTGGCAGGAAGTATATTTTTTATACTTTCAAAAGACTACTTTTGCTGCTTTGTAGGGCAGAGTGTCCACACTTTTTTGATTGTGCACACCAATCAGTATACAGTGACTAAATGTTCATATTCTTTCATCTTTCTGTCTCTGCTTCTTTCTCTGCCTGCCTCTGTCTCTCTCTTTACACATATCAATGCATATATATATATATATATATCCATATACATACCTATGTTTATATTGTCTATAAAACTATATGTAACATACATACATTAATAAATATTTTAGCAAGGCTAAATTTTAATATTTCTGATTAAAACTAAACACATCAAATTCTATTATTTTCCTCTTGCACAAAATTGGATCATCTCAGTGTGCTTGTGCCCTTGTACCTGTGCCATCTTTAGAGACAACTATTGGAGAGAAGGAATGGAATCACGCAATTGTGGAGTACAGGGAGCAGTCAGAGGCTGTTGTGGTAGTCCAGATGAGAAATGATGATAACTTGGACTAAGTCATGGTATATTTGTCACATGTACAATGAAAGGACTCCTTACTGGAATTACAGATTTATGTTATCTACTAGCCTTTGGTATCAATTACTTTCCTAATAAATGATTCATTCTTAATATATTGTATTAATAAAAATCTACTGGATTGCTTAGTGGGTTGTTGGGTTGAAAACATCTTGAAATAGACTTCCCTCCATGATTAGCCTATTTATTGTAGTCTTCTGGAAAAGGGGAATAATTTAGGAAATTACTGGTACTTTCTTCTTCTGCTTGTTGGCAAAAGTAAATAGGGGGAGAGCCACAAAAAAACAAAATGAATCTATCTACCTACATATGAACAATACTACTTGGAGCCAATTTCATCCACATTTGTGTAACTTCTGTCTCAAATGGATAATTAAAATCAGGCATTAAAAACTTGCCCGCTCTCTATGAACTCCCAGCAAATGGACTGCAAATGCTTTCACTTTAAAGGGATCATTCAAAAAGAGGCTGTAGATTCTGGGAAGGAAAAAATCAACTGTACTTGTACCAGCATTCTTCAGGAAGAGCTTCCATTTTGAAACCAAAATACCATACATTTTGGTAGGGCAATAATAGACTAAGTCTGGGAAATCTGAATCCACTAATTTCTTCTTTTCCATTTTGCTTCTTCCAGCCTATATTTGGATGAGAATTTATTTGGGTTCTGATTCTTTAATCTGGTTTTCCTTTCTTGGAGGAATTCCCATGTACTTATCCAGACTGGAAAGGAGGTTAGCAGGGCATAGAAAGAAGTCATTAAGCAAATGATCCTGTAAAGCTCTAAAAACCTTTCTGAGGATAGAAAAAACGACCACTCTGGGTTTTGACAAAGAACATTTGCAATTTGGGGAGAAGAGAGGATCTCTGGCTCTCCGCTCCTCCATCTAGAGGCCATAGCCTGCCAGACAGCGTTTCTGTTTTGGAGGATCCAGGCATGAAGGTGCTTTTGCTTGTATTTCTTCTTTAATGACAACCGGGACACTCTTTTGTCCTTTTAGGTACTCAAATTTAATGGCTGTGAAGCCTGCCCTCCTTGCATTTACACTCTTCCTGTGTTCATCATAAGAACAATAACTTAGATAAATATTTTATAACACCTCTCTGGATTGGATTGATACCACAGAAGTTTTCTTGGGCAACATTAGAAAGAATTTCACTAATTGAAGAATGATGATCACTTTATATTACTTGGAACTTGGCCTCAACACACAGTATTCACATTTTTCAGTGAGGTTATCATTCTAAGTGTGAAAATGAACAGAATTGTAATTAGAAACTGGAATCGTTACAATTTTGTGTCATTCATTTACTCAATCAGTAAATATTCATTAAACAATGTAAAAACTACTATGTACATAAGAGAATATTACATATATGGAGACTGCAAAGAAATTTGAAACCATTTCAATCCTTAGAAGCAAAGCATCTACTTGAACAAATGATTGGATTTTGAGAAATTCTTTGCAATTTTCAAAGCCCATTCACCTGCTATAAATCTTCATCGGAACTTATGAACAGTAGCAGGGGTGCTAGGCTAGGCAGATATTATAATCATACAATTACAGAATTTTAGGAGCAGAAGGGATTTTAAAGGTCATCTAATGTGACCATTTAATTTTAACGCTTAGGAAGCTGAGAGATTGTGATTTGTCTGAGGTCCAAAGCAAACCAGTGGCAGAGCACCATCACAGACTTGCTAATAGGGATCTGAAAGCAGGATACAGCAGCACGGGGCCAGGCACCGAATGACACAGAATAACTCTAAGTACTGTGCCTCTTTGCCTGTATTTATTTGTTATGCAGATATGTATTAGACTCATAATAAATATTTATTGAGTTAATGACTGGCAGATTTCTTCCCAAGTAGGGTACTGTGCCAAGTACTGAGGATAAAATGGTAAACAAAAACAGGTCACTTCCTCCAAGTTGCTCGAAAGTTGATCTTCCTGTCCTCACTGAGTTTACAGTCTCTTAGGGAAACCAAGATATATCTGCTTACAGAACGTGTAGTGGAACCTTAGGTTTAGGAAAGTGTTTTCTTACCTATGATTGCATGCAGGAAAATTAGGTTCAAATTCAGTGAATGCTTTAGAAGGTTAGGAGAGAAGTCTAAGCCTTTTAATTGATGGGGGAAAAAAAAATCCCCCAAACTACACACGCGCACACACACACACACACACACACACACACACGAGATCATTTAATTACATCACTCTTTGCTGCTGCCTTTCCGGGATCTCCCCCAGGCTGGGACACACAGGTTCTGCTCCGGGTAAGGTCGAGATGCCAACTCAGGAAGCGTAAGAGAAGGAAGGAGCAGAAGCCCACCCATCCCTATCTCCTCAACTGGAAAAGACCAGAAAGAGAGAGAGAAAAGGAAACAGCAGTATAGACTGATAGAAACGACAAAGCAGGAATTCGAAGCTCGCGACTGAGCGACCGCTCCGGGAGCCGGGTTCACCGCCCCCGCGGGCAGGGTGCGCGGACTCAGCGCCGGGCCCGGGGGCCGCGGGGGCGCAGCGAGGGCGGAGGCGACAGGCGGAGGCAGCGCCCGCGAGACCCAGGGGAGGTCGCCGGTGGCGCCTCCAGCGCCCGGAGCCCCGGTGCGCCGCGCAGCTCTGCCGCGGGACGAGGCGCCCGGAGCCCCGGCAGCGCCCGCCCTGCCTCCCTCCCGCGTCGCCCGCCAGCGCCCGCGCCCGCGCCCGCTCCGCCAGTGACTTCAGCTCGGCTCCTCCCCCGCGCGGCGGCTGCCCGCTCCGTCCGGACCCGCGCTCGGCACAAGCCCAGCCCGGGCGAGCGGCGGCCACCTGCCCGGCGCCGCCTCCGCCCGCCCCCACCGCGGCCCAACTTGGATGGAGTTGGGGTCCTGAGCGCCGGCCGCCAGCGCAGAGCCCCGCGCCGCCACCTTCGGTCTGGGACCCCTGTCTCCGCTGCTCTCCGCTCCCGCGATGGGAAAAGTTGGCGCCGGCGGCGGCTTCCCAGCCTGGCTCAGCGCGCTCCTCGCCGGCGCGGGGCTCTGGGTCCTCTGCGCCCCGGGCGTCTGCGGCGGCGGCTCCTGCTGCCCCCCGCCGCACCCCAGCTCAGTCTCACGCTCAGCCTCGACCCCCAGGGGCTTTTCTCACCAGGGGCCGCCAGGCAGGGCTCCTGCCACGCCCCTGCCCCTCGTAGTGCGCCCCCTGTTCTCTGTGGCCCCCGGAGACCGAGCGCTGTCCCTGGAGCGAGCTCGGGGCACTGGGGCATCCGTGGCGGCTGCCGCACGCTCCGGCCGGAGGAGACGGAGCGGAGCGGATCAGGAGAAGGTAGAACGGGGAAGGGGTGCGAGTCGGAGCCCCCAGGGAGCGCTAAGAGATGGAGGGCAGCAGGAACCTGGGACTCGGGAGCGGGACCCGGACAAAGCCACCCGCTTCCGGATGGAGGAGCTGAGACTGACCAGCACCACGTTTGCGCTGACGGGAGACTCAGCACACAATCAAGCCATGGTCCACTGGTCTGGCCACAATAGCAGCGTGAGTAGATGGGACTGAGGGCAAAGGGGTGGAAAGATGGAAAGGGTTAAAGTCCTCTGTGTGATCTGATGGGGAATTGGGGGAAATAGGGTTTCTGGACTTGGGAGACGCTGCAAACTGGTCTCTGCCCACTTCCCTCAAGAGTTAACATCACCTACAAGAGACCAGCCTCCACCTCGCTCACCCACCAACATCATCAGAGTCCTCTCCAAATGCCACAGCTTCAAACCGAGGAGTCAAATTCCTGTTTCCTTTTGCCTTGGTGGCATTGGTGTGTGGAACTGAAGACCAGGCAGAGGGGTTAAAGTACTCCTAATACAGAAATGAAAGGGTTAAATCTCCAGGCAGGCTGACATTCCCTCAGATGACTTTTCTTTTACTTGCCAGACTTATGTACTGGCTCAAGGAAGATTAAGAAGACCCATATATGTAGGCGTTTTATTTTATTTTATTTTTAATTTCATGCAGAGCTCCTAACCCCTTCTTCCCCACAAGGGAGGAGAACTGCAGTGGAGAGTATAAAGGTGTTCTTTAGTGTCTCCTCTGCTTTAGGGAACCAAGTGGATGCAAGTTGCAGGGCAGGAATTCTCCAGCATCTTCTAACAGCACTAGTGAGTGTGTTTTGAGAACTGGGGCTTTCCAGCCCGTGAATGAGCGGTTGTTCTCCGGCATGGTCAGTCTCAGGAAGATCAGATATATCCCAGTGACAACAACTCCCTGTTCTCCCCCATTGCCTGACCTCCTCTAATGAAGAGCACAGATAAAGACTTAACATTCCCTTTATGAAGGCAGGAAAGGGATTGCTGAATTCCAGGAGGCTGGATTCCAGGGACTTAGGATGCAAGTCCATGAGCTTTGGTCGTATCAGGAAAGGTTTTAGATTTTCAGAAAAGCTTGCATGTCTGCAATCCGAGGGAGCTACTCTCGTTGAAATTGAACCTAGAAACTTCAATGAGTTGAAATAGTAAAGAACTAGCTTTGATTGCAATAACTAAAAATGATTTTAAAGTGTGGAAACTTCTCCAGGCAGCAGAAAAGAACATAAAAACCAAGGATGGGTAAAATGGGGGGAAAAATTCCCCCCATTTTACAGCTTCAACCGGGTAATTGAGATTTTAATGTTTGTAATATGCACAATCTATGCAGCCTGGTACCTTTAGAAACATTTTCGGTTGTGATGTAATTGCCAGAAACTTCCCCAGAGAAGTGCCACTTTAGTGAGTTGTGCTCATTGTCAGCTTTGTAATGAGAGTTGTGAACATTTTAAAATACTAGTCTGTCATTATGAATTCCTTGGGTCCATAGATATAAATTGCATTAAGGCAAATCATGATAGATAGTATTTTGTATTGATGTCTCTGTTCTGAGAGTAGTAGCAGGGTTTTCCCTACAATTCATCTTTCATGACAGAGGCTGTGGTTTTATATAGTTCTCAGGAGTGATTTGATCAAATAAATGAAGCTGAAATTCTTTCCATTCAAGTTCTGGAGACCCTTGCCCTCGTTCCTTACCTTAACTATTATATCTCTCATATCGTAGCCACTAAAATTAATCCTCTAATTTGAACTTGAATCTTCTTAAACGGATTGAATAACTTTCGCACTGCTTTAAGTGATTAACTCAAAGCTTCTGGCTTTCAGGGGAGATCTTAAACACATCAAACATGTTAGCTCTTGTTGTATTAAGAAGTAAAAGACTTTGGACTCAAAATATTTCTGGCTTTTAATGTAAATCACGCTGTAAAATATCACTCACCCATTAGACCTCTTTTTTTAGCTCATCTCTTGAAAGATCTTGGAAAGAAAGAGTAAAGTAGAATACATCTTTGGCAAATTTTTAACTTCCATTTAGGAAATGGTGCCAAGCACTGCCAACATTAAAAAAATAATAATAATAAATGGTGCTTAAAATTCTAGTAGGGCTTCTTAGGGTCAGGGCATTGAACATGCCCTGCAGGTCTAAGATAATGTAGGAAATAAGGTTATGAGTATTAAAGATTTGATCACTCAAATCATGTTAACTAATGAGGTGAGATATCTGCCCTCTGAAGTCTCTTATTCCATAAAGACTTCTCCTGACCCAGTACCTGCCCTGGTTATCACACACAAAGGTGTTTTTACTTTTTCTTTTTTAAGTGTATACATACAGATAGTGGAGAAAGAGAAATAGTCTTTATCCATGTCCTCCAAAACAAAGCCAGTCCTACGTATCTGGACCAGACTCAGAGAGAGTTTAAAATATTTTTTAAAGGGAAAGAAAGCAGAAAGAAACTTTTTTTGGCAGTTTTGTAGAATGCAAAGCAGAGTGGAGACCTGATTCAGGTTCTATTTATTTGTGGTTTGACCGAGGCAAGTTGAGTGTCCTCTGAATGTGGATTTTCTCATCTGTAAAGAGGGGGCAATGCTGTCAGATTAACTGCAGAGAGTTGGGAGCCAGGCTATACATAAGAGGGCAGTGTGACCTGAAAGCCTCACACACCTGTTTGGAACTCTCACAACAGTTCAATTTACCCCAGAGTGGAAAATCCACTAATCTAAACCTGAAGGCCAGGTTGGGGTAGAGGAGGGTATTTGGGGGGACTTGTGTCTTTTCACGTTTAGATGTCCTCCCCTATAAATCTGCTCCAGAACCCCTTCAGGGCCACAATGCACATCCTGTGAACCCCTCTCATGTTTAGCAAAAAGCCTTTGCTAAGAAGAATCTCTGATTATGACAACACCTGCATTCAAGGTGCAAATGCATGGTAATTATAGGCTGCCTGTCAATCTGGTGAGGAATTCTGGATGGTTCACTCACCTCCTTCCCTTCTCTTTCCTGCCCCCTCAGCTGTTGGACTTGAGCACTTGTATAAAGACATGTCTGTTTTGCCTCGTCTGTGGGTGTGATGTGATTCCTCTGTACTGAAGTCTCGATTGATGGAAACTGTTGCTAGAGTTGGTGGAACACCTGGGGGGATCTTCTGGCATGAAAGGTGCTGGGTATGAATCATTTGTCATGAGCTTGGTGTCGTAAGCAAGAACATATTGTTCCCACCCTACTCATCCCAGGCATGCTGTGCCCTGATCTAAATTTATATAGTAATCCTTAGAGTGTTAAAATATATATTTGCCTTTATATGTATGCATAATGGTGTATGTGTTTATTCCTTATTTCCAAGGCATTTTAAAGTGCTATAGCATTAATCTTTATAAATTCCTTCGTAGGTGACAAGTGTTAATATCTCTTTTTCATATTTTTATGCTGAAGTTAGGTTTAATATTTCAGTTCACCACTCTGCCCCTTTCTCACTGGCAACTGTATTACCAGATTTGTTAACGGAGGGTTTTACTTGACTTCTGTTTTGCCGTGATGAGATCTTTAATGTTACATTTATCATAGCACATGATGGACTGCTTGATTTCTGTGTACCTCTTTGGTTTTAGTTGTTCTGGGACTTGACATTTACCATCCAACATTAGTGAATAAATTGAGTCCCAAACTGGGCTGACTTTTGGGGTAGATGCCTTACATTCATCATCTCACTTAATTTTTCACAGAAATGTCAAGAGTAGGTGTTATTATTGTCATTACATACAGGAGGAAACTGAGGTTTCAAAAGGCTAAATGAATTGCCAAATAGACACAGGAGGTCAATGGCAGAGCAGAGACTGTCACCCAGAGTGGTCCTACTCCGAAACAGCACAGAAGGGCTTACTTATCCAATGGACTTTAAAGTAGAACAGAAAAACTCAGACCTTTTGGAATCTGAATTTTAGATAATCCTATCTTGAGTTAATTTCTGATGATGGTGGAGGAGGATGTACTCTTAGCTGGAAGCTCCGTCTCCTTGTAGAAAAACGAGGACATTAACATGTGCCTGTCACATTGCACCCTTTACCTTAAGTAGTGATTTGGTTGTTCTCTCATCCACCCACCTCTTCATCTTCAGTGAGACATGGAATCTGCACCTGGTGATTCAGTGAGCAAGAGGTAACCTGCAATCATTCAGCTTTCAGCTCAGTTGTTCTTTAGGAATACATTCCCTTTCTAATTTAATGACAAATCTGATATTATAGACAGGTTGACTATGAATGCTTGACTTGGCTATATATTTTGATATAGTTTATTTTGGGGTGGGGGGAGCTGACATTTTACAAAGTAAAATGATAAAAGATTTTAGTTTTCTCTAGCAAGCCCACATAATTCTTTATCTGATCAGTACTTAATGCTGTATGAATGCTAATGTGGTGTGATTTGGAAGGAAGTGGATTTGAAAGCAAACAGATTTGAGTTGGAATCTTAGCTGTCCTGCTAACCAGCACATTGCCTTAAGTCACTTAACTTCTTTGAACCTCAGTCTCCTCATCTAAAATATGGGGATAGTATATCTTTTGGAGGTTTTTTCCTAAAGATGCAACATCATGTATACAAAGCGCTTTGTTCATAGTAAATGCTCAATAAATGCTACTTACTTTTCTTACATGAAGAAAGAGTTCTCCACTGGAATTAAGAATTGTGGGTTATAATCCTAGCTGTATTATACAAAAATTGGATATATAGCCATAGCACGTTGAAATGTTGTGGCCTCAATTTCATTCTCTGTAAAATGGCACTAACAGACTAAACTCCTTTACATGTCAAAACTAATTTAATCCCTTGTTTATATAGATACTGTGTACCTACTGCATTTAAGTAAACTGCACTAGGGAGTGTTGGGGATGCAGAAATGATACAACGACCTATACCCTTGACCTGTAAGGGAACAAACCTTTTATTTCATAAGACTCTTCCTTTTTCCTCAGTTCATATGCGTATCTATTTAGGGGAAATCAAGTAATTTTTGAGATCTCAGCAGGACTTCATTTCAATCTGGGCACATGGGTTTGCAGTAAAACATAGTCTATTAGGTTTATTCTATTACATCTTCATGTTAAGGAACTTGCTATCTTTGGACCCCCCCCCAAAATGCCTAATGTGAAATTGGAAAGTAAAAGTTTCTTAGATATTTAATGATATTTTCTAGAGAACATTGACATGAATATTGACTCTCAGAATCATATCCACATTCTTTTAAAGACAGACCTTAGAAATTCATAGGCTAGGGCAAAAAAAGCAGATATACTAATCTCATTTATATATGAGAATAATAATTGCTCCCATTTAGGAGTAATTGCTATGTGCCAACATTATGCTAAGAACCTTACACAAATTATCATATTTACTTTTAATTCCACAAATGTTTATTGAGCTCCTAATATTTGTCATTCATTGGCATAGGGTTATTTGTAAACTGCTACACAAGGTGAAAAGAAATAATTCCTGCCCTCAGTGAGCTATTGGTCTTGTACCCAAGAAACTTCTTAAGAGACAGCAGGAGGTACAGATTCTCTAAGACAGAACATGCTGTAGGAGGTCAGGGGAGAGTTGAGCATCTTCTGGCTGGGGTGGCCTTCAAGCTGGATTGTAGAGTAGGTACTTCAGATGAACCTTGTAATGTAGAGAAGATTGTAAGTAACAGTTAGAAATTATTACAAAGATATTTTTAGCTGAATGGATGTCATGACTAAAGGTCGAGAGAAGAGATGTAAACATTCCTCTTTATATCCAGGAATTTAAATTACTTTATTTAAGAACTATGTTTAGCTAAAGTTTTAATCTTAGGAATGATTGAAAAATATGAGTTAAGCAAAAAATATACACATCAATCTTGTATTAAATTTGGGTACATTCCAAGCCCAGTAGGAAAATAAAAACCTTTATGGTCACTGAGAGATATGACTGCCCTGATTTGCACATTAAATCTTAGCTGGAATCATCGTTGTTTCATCTTTACCTTGACATTTTCCATACAGAGTTTTCACGAAAGGCCTTTCTTTTGTTTAAGTTCTTGATGAGAGAGATCACTGCTCAGGCTGCCTCAAGGATACATTAATTTGGCTCTCTGCCTGCTCATGTTCAGTCACTAAATATATGTAAAATATTTGTCCTGTTTTTGTGTATGTTTCCATTACTGTTCCTTATTTTGTGGCTAAAAAGTGTAGAGAAGGCACTCGTGTCTCCTGGAGGGGAAACTGGCCAAACTCTGCAGTGGCCATAGGGATGAGAGAGAAGAGATACGTTCATTGTGAGGTAAGGCCTGGCCCCATGCAAGTGGAGTGATTCCTCTCAAGGAGCTCAAACTCTGCTCCAGTTGTTTGGGTGGAGTAGGCAAACAGTTGGCAAGAAACAAAGGTGGAATCTTACTGTACAATGTTTATAATGAAAGAACAGAGCTTGTTCTAGAATGTAGATAGAAAATAAAAAAGGATGTGAATGCTCTGTCCGAAATCCTATGTGAGATTTTACACACACATAAAAGATATTGTGTCTATTTCTATAGCACACCTGAATGTTTTTATACCACTTTAGATCAGTCATAGTCCTTCTTTTCTCTTTGCAAGATGCTTCAGTTTTCAAAGATCGGCACATTACTTCCATTACTTAATGTATTTTTTCTCACCACAATTCCATAAGTTAGGAAAGAAAAATGTCATCTCCACTCTCAGATAAAGAAACCAAGAGGTTGCTATTAAGTAGGTCATTTAGTGAAAGAAGAAGGTGTGATAACATTTGGTCACACTGTAGGACTGATTCTTGGTTTGGCCCACTGCTGGCTTGCTGCAGGCAAAAGTTAGAACATAGCTGCACCCTAGCCACTTGGTTTGTCTGAAACCCATGCACCTGTGTTCATAAGGTTTTCCATTGTGGGAAGAAGAGGGAATATTGACTGTAGAGCTCCTGAGTTCTAGGTTCAGCTTTTCAAGTTGTTTGTCTTGGGCTTCAGAAAAAGTACCCTCATGAAAAGTCATGCTCTTGTTTAAACCTCTGAAGTTACCTTAAAGAGTGATGATGGGACCTTCTGGAAGTGAGGTTCCCAGTAATAACCTGTCTGCCATATGTATTCCACTGCCAATGGACTTCAGAGATGAGATTACTTGTGACTGGGTTTATTGCAATAGCAGCTTGGGGTAGAAAGGAGGTATAGCCATTTCTTCCTCTCTTTAATTTTCTTATGTAGATAAAATCTAGTTAAAAATAATATTAAAGGTAGTCTCACTCCTCTTTCCATATAGTAAACCTAGAACATCAATCAACATTTTGGAGCCAAACTAAAGGAGTGCCTGTTGATGCTAATGCGTTTTACTTGCTCAAGTATTATAATTGAGTTACCACCTATTGCTTTTTCTATTTCTGACTTTTGGGGTGAGAGTGGTAGAAGAGAGCAAAGAAAAGTTTACTAATATCAGGGACAACTCTATATGGATAAGAGACATTGATTATAACAGAAGTCTCCTGTAACAATAATAATTTGAATAACCACCAATGTAGTGAACAGCTTCCCTGGAAATATAATCTGGAACATCACCATATGATTTCACTTGATTCTCACAATACCTTTATGAACTACACATTGTTATCCTCATTCGAAAGCTGTAGAAGTTAAGCTTAAACAACTTGCCCAAAGTTACCCCGCTAGCAAGTGGCAGAGCTCGGATTTGATTTTTGCCCTTTCGGGCACCAAAGCTCTTTCTGCTAAATCATGCTTTGGGTTTATTTTTGTATAAGTTTATTTTTGAAGGGGTTTAGTTTTTAGTTTCTTTAGAAAGAACTCCACAGTTCAGTGCAGATGGGGTGGTAGGGGAACTCTTGGTATGAATGACACATCTTGGGGGTCTCGTTTTCTTGCTATTGTATTGCTATTTCCTTGGGAAAGCCGGGTTTTTTTTCCATGTTTTATGATCAAACTTTGTACCTGTGTGTTGTAGAATAATGAAGTCATTAAAAGATTGATTATATAAATTTTTATAAATTTTATAAATGTTATACATTTATAAAAATTTATATAATCAATCTTTTAATGACTTCATTATTCTATATAATGATTATATAATCATTGATTATATAATCAATCTTTTATGATTATATAAATTATTATAGATTTTAATTGGGAAACTGTCCGCAAAATACCAGAATAAGGTTGTGAAATGGCACAAACTTAAACCCATTAAGCCAGGGTTTTTTTTGTCTATGTTGTTCTCTCATATATCCCAAGTCTCTAGAAGTACATCTAGAGGCCAGGCGCCATGGTTCACATCTGTAATCCCAACACTTTGGGAGGCTAGGGTGGGCAGATTACTTGAGGTCAGGAGTTCGAGACCAGATTGGCCAACATGGTAAAACCCTGCCTCTACTAAAATAAAAATATTAGCCAGGCGTGGTGGCAGGCACCAGAAATCCCAGCTACTCAGGAGGCTGAGGCAGGAGAATAGCTTGAACCGTGGAGATGGAGGTTGCAGTGAGCCAAGATGATGCCACTGCACTCCAGCCTATGTGACAGAGTGAGACTCCCTTTCAAAAAAATAGAAACATACCTGGGAATAGTAAGGGTCTGAGACAGATTTTTTTCAATTATTATATACTGTCAAATTAAACTTTTGTAAAAAAAAAAAAAAGAAAGGAAAGGTAAGACTCAAAATGTTTGCCAGTGATTATGATGAATGTTAGGATTCTATGCAAGGTTTCTTGTGTTTGTTCATTCTTTCTGTCATTTCTCAATAAATGTGTATTGCTTGAGTTATTTTTAAAAGTTATTTTTAAATGAAAATAAATGAAAGAGAGAGCAAACGAGTTTGTGAACTTGGCCTCATTAAAACTGAATTCCAGGCAACAACTGTGCAAAGAGCTCACATTCAAATTGCCTGTTTCCTTTCTAATCACTATTGTTGGGAGACAGTCTGGTGTCCAGGCCTTTTGCAAAACAGAAAGATTGCTCTGTGTCTGTCTCCTGGGTATGCAGCAGCATGTGCTACCAGGGCTTTTGTTTATCATTGCCTTTGTTGATTCCAAAGAGAATGATCTATGGTAATTTCACCAACTTGACTATACATATCTCAGAAATTCTACTGACCTCCATTCAGCCAATAAAACAACACATATTTTAGTTTAAATCCCAATCTCTGTCCAGATTTTGGTCTCCATCTCCACATCATGTAAGTATATACATAATAAAGATGTTCAATCTTGTGTATCTGCATACATTCACAGCAACATAAGCACCAATATACAAAATTTAAGTCTCCACACTTAAAAATGAAGTATTGGTATCATAAGGCCATGGTAATGATGTTTACTGATTGTGGGTGCTGAGTGGAAGGAGAACTCTAGAACAAGGAGAGATGAAAAAAACAAAAAACAGAGAGGAGATAGAGAGAGCAACAACAAATATATGGAAGACAGAAAATGAATAAGAGAAGAAAAGGGAGAGGAAGAAGATGAATGAGGGAAAGGGAGGGAAAAGAGAAGAGAAAGAACATAAGTGCATGACAAAGGGAGAAAGAGACAGAAGAAAATTCAGAGAGCAGAGACAGATTGAGAAGAGGAGGAAAAAGGAAAGATGAGAGACAGAGAGACCACAGGCAAAGAAAGCTATTTGGGAGACAAAGACAGAGCTGTGATGGAGGCATATAAACAAAGCAGGAGAATCACAAAAAGAGAGTAAAGGATGAAAATAAAAGGCGAAAGTGTCAGTGAATGTATTAGACTATTATCACACTGCTAATAAAGACATACCCAGGACTGGGTGACTTTTAAAGGAAAGAGATTTAATTCACTCACAGTTCAGCATGGCCTGATGGCCCCCAGAAACTTATAATCATTGTGGAAGGGGAAGCAAAGAGATCCTTCTTCACATGGCGGCAGAAAAGAGAGGTACAGAGTGAAGGAGAGGGAAAGCACCTTATAAAACCATCAGATCTTTTGAGAGCTCACTCACTATTATGAGAACAATATGGAGGTAACCACCTCCATGATTCAGTTACCTCCCACTAGGTCCTATGTGTGGGACCACTTCCAGGTTGATTTCATGGTCCATCATTGAGTATCTGTGGCTTTTCCAAATGCATGGTGCAAGCTGTCAGTAGAGCTACCATTCTGAGAAATGGAGGATATGGTCCTCTTCTCAGAGCTCCACTAGGCAGTGTCCCATGGGGACTCTGTGTGGGGACCCCAACCACACACTTCCCTTCTGCACTGCCCTAGCAGAGGTTCTCCCTGAGGGCTTCACTCCTGTAGCAAACTTCTGCCTGGATATCCAGTAATTTCAATACGTCCTCTGAAATCTAGGCAAAGGTTCCCAAACCTCAATTTTTGTATTCTGCACGCCCACAAGACTGATACCACGTGGAAGCTGCCAAGGCCTAGGGCTTGCACCCTCTGAAGCAATGAGCTGAGCTGTACTTTGGCCCCTTTTAGCTACAGCTGGAGCTGAAGCAGCAGAGCTTCAGGGCACCATGTCCCAAGGATGCACAGAGCAGGTCCACTAATGTATTTTTCCCTCCTAGGCCTTTGGGTCTGTGATGGAAATGCCTGCTGCGAAGGTCTCTGGCATGCCCTGGAGACATTTTCCCCATTGTCTTTGTGATTAACATTTGGCTCCTCATTACTTATGCCAATTTCTTCAGCAAGCTTGAATTTCTCTCCCTCCCCCTAATTTCTTTGCTTCCTCTTGAATGCTTTGCCACTTAGAAATTTCTTCCACCAGATACCCTAAATCATCTCTCTCAAGTTCAAAATTTCACAGATCTCTAGGGCGGGAGCAAAATGCCACGAGTCTCTTTGCATAGCAAGACTGATATGTGTCTCCATCCCAATCTCTACTTGAATCTTATCTCCTGGAATTCCCACTTGTTGTGGGAGGAACCCAGTGGAAGGTAATTGAATCATGGGAGGCAGTATTTCCTGTGCTATTCTCACCATAGTTAATAAGTATCACAAGATCTGATGTGTTTATCCGGGGTTTTTGCTTTTGCTTCTTCCTCATTTTCTCTTGCTGCCACTGTGTAAGAAGTGCCTTTCACCTCCTGCCATGATTCTGAGACCTCCCCAGCCATGTGGAACTGTAATAAGTCTAATTATACCTCTGTTTCTTCCCAGTCTTGGATATATCTTTATCGACATGAAAAAAGACTAATACAACGAGTGACCTTTACTCCAGTTTGCAACAAGTTTCTCATCTCTATCTGAGATCACATTAGCCTGGACTTCATTGTCCATGTCCCTATCAGCATTTTAGTTAAAGTCATTCAACAAGTTTCTAGGCAGTTTCAAATTTTCCCATACCTTCCTGTCTTCTGCACCCTCCAATTCTCTAGGAAGTTCCTAACCTCTCTCTGTCTTCTTCTGAGCCCTCCAAACTGTTCCAATCTCTGCCTGTTACCAAGTTCCAAAGTTGTTTCCACATTTCTGGATATCTTTATAGCAGCACCCCACTATTCAGTACTAATTTACTATATTAGTTCATTCTCATTCTGCTAATAAAGATATACCCAGGACTGGGTAATTTATAAAGAAAAGAGGTTTAATTGACTCACAGTTAAGCATGGCTTGGGAGGCCTCAGAAAACTTACAGTTATGGCAAAAGGGGACACAAACACGTCCTTCTTCACATGGCAGCAGGAGAGAGAGGTGCAGAGTGAAGAGGGGAGAAGCCCCTTGTAAAACCATCAGCTTTCATGAGACCTCACTCTCTATCACAAGCAAGAATAGCATGGAGGTAACTGCTCCCATGGTTCAGTTATCTCCCACCAGGTCCCTCCCGTGACACGTTCAGATTATGGGAACAATAATTTAAGATGAGATTTGGGTGAAGACACAGCCAAACCATATCAGTGAGTGAGAAGAACTTATAATCAAGTCAAGGGTATAGAAGAACTGGGTCATAAGAAGACTGTGCCCTTCCAAAAGCACAGTGCCTCTTTTGCCTTTTGCTTTGAGTGATTTTGCACCTGACCATGTCAGATGGTTAACAGAGGCAGCTTCTTGCATGCGTGATGGCTTTGAAGCCATATGTTGGTCAGAGGGGTGTGGAGTGGAAGACGTTCATGTAGTATTTATGCATTGTTAAGAATCTCTTAAGAATGATTTCATTTTAGAAGTGTGACTGATGTCTAGATGGTGGAAAGAAAACTTTTAACCTTTCCTTTTATACCAGTTCTGAATTTTTAACATGGGCATGCATTTCTTTAATAATAAAAATACTAAAACATGTTTTAAGTGGCTGTTGTGTCAGCACTGTGCTGAGTGCTGGGAATACAAAGATGAATAAGATCTGATCTTTACCCTTGAGGGTGCATATTCTGGTGGAAATAGACCCATAAACAGATAATTGCAATTTACTGTGATAAGTGCATAATAGCTGTAATAGAGTTTTGTGCAAAGTGCTATGGGAGCAAAGATGAGTGGGGGACAGCTAATTTTGCCTGAGAGTGGGAGGCAGGGTTTTAAAGGAAGTGACATTTAAGCTGGGTCTTTATACAAGTGTAAGAATTTTGCAGACAGAATAGGGTGGGGTCGGAGAAAAGGCCATTTATGCCTGTTTTTAATGCTCTATATCTTGGGTCTTGAGTTGGTCTTAGGTTGTTAGCACAATCAGCAAGCTGTGACTGGGAGGACACTTTCTTCATCATCCTAATGTCTAAGATATTTGGAACCAAGGCTAACAGTGTTTTAAAATATCAGATTAGACTCCACATCTTAGAGTGTCCTGTTAAGTTCTTGTCCTCAAACTGGACAAAGTAATCTGATTTTCTCAGAGATAAATTGCTCCCCTAAATCTTCACCCCACCAACACTTACAATCAAGAATGCACATGCACGTGTACATACACAAATCCATTTTAAAGCATTGCCATCTTCTCTCTTCACAGTTAAATCTGATTAGCACAATGGCGATGGGATTTTTTTTTATTGGTTATTCTGTATGTTTCTGCTTTTAAAGACTTAAAAGTGGTTGTTTTTGGTATTTTCTTGGACATGCTTCTCAAATCGGTATTAGAGACACTTATATTGGGATGAACTGGATTGTTACCACTTATGATTAAAGCATGATATTTTTTATAGCAGTAAGAAAATGCAATAGACTATTTCACTCCATATATTTAGTGTACAGAGTAGGTACACTTAATACATGGAAAAGTCCCAGAAAAAGGTTAGGTTTTAATTGGTTGACCCTTTCTGTTCTTCTTGTCTATCTTCTAAATAAAAGAAAAAAAGAACAGAAAGGATGAAGCTGGGGAGGAATTGTACGTATAGTCAGAGACAGGGGGCGTATGTGCTCTCAGGGCTGGCTCACCAGCCAGGGAGTAGTTGAAGACATCCTTTTTGGTCTTTCAGTTCCATTCCTTCCTTGCTTGTAAGTCTTAGCAGACAGTTGTTTGAGATTATGTTACAAGGTCTCAATCTGGCTTTAGGGTGTTGTCACTTTAGAAATTTTTGCTTAGCATTTAATGCTAGGTAGTAGAGAATCAATTTAGGAATTTCATCATTTTAAGACAAAAATTAGTTAAGAAAGAGCTTTTCAGCAGATCCCAAATATGTCCTGAGACAAATAAACGTCTATCCTCAAAGAGTAGGAATTAGCACCCTTCCAAGTCACCTAAGCCTTGGTTTAATACTCTCTATGAAAGTTTCCTTGATATTCATTTAATTTAGATTAAAAGGGAGAAGGGAAAATTGTATTTGCCTTAAAAGCTCATCAACTTTATAAGTAGCCTAGTACCTCTTACTCAAGTTAAATGTGGGTATTAAAAATACCTTTAAAGAAATGTTTGCATTCCCCATTAGAGGGAAAGACTTAATTTATCTTTTGTTGCAGGTAGGACTTGAGGTAGTTTAACATAGGAATTGCCAAATTATAGCCCATGGGCTATATCTGTCCTACCACCTGCTTTTTTATTCCCACAAGCTAAAGATGGTTACTACATTTTTAAATGACTGGAACATCTAAAAAGCAATGATATTTTGTGATATGTGAAAATTATTTGATATAAAATTTTCTTGGAACATGGCCACACTCATTCACTGACATATACCTATGACTGCTTTCCTGCTACAACAACAAAGTTGAATAGTTGTGACAGAGACTGTATAGCTCACAAACCTAAAATATTTACTCTCTGACCCTTTCCAGGAAAGTTTGCCAAGCCCTGATTTAGGAGACTGGAGAGAATGTCAGCAGTAAGGCACAGTAAAGGTCCTGTGATTGTCATCTGCATGCCAACTTCAGAGTGCTTTTTGGACCCTTGGTTTTCCTGGCTCAAAAGCATACATATTCCTGACCATTTCAAATTTCCAGTCACAAAGTGTATCATCTATTTTCCATCCCTGCCCCTTTGCTCAAGCTGTTTAAAACTTTGCTGCCTCTGTTTAAAAAATCAATCTCCCATGTCTGTAGCCACTTAAATCCTTTCCATTAAGTCCTCATTTGGATATCACCTGCTTTCTGAGGAATTCTTCAACACTTTCAAGAAGGGAAGCCTGAATGTTATGAAGAAAAGATCTGATCTTATGTGCCAGGTCATACTCTCTGTGTCTCCCTCCAAGCACTAAGCATCATATAATGTGTGTTCTGATTAACAGTGAGTTTCTCAAGGGCAAGGCTTCATTTCATTTATTTTTATATGCCAGTATTTGGCACATAGGTGGTTTGCAATAAGCACATTTTTTTCCAGGACACTTAAGCAATATAGAATCTTTTTATTTACCTCTCTTAGTATAGAAGATAAATGATCAGCACTGATATATCATAAAGAAAGGCTGCCTGGATATTTTTCACTGTCCTGATTCCTAAAGTATAAACTATCTGAGTTGTCTCATCCAAATTGTTCTACAAAAGTGGCAAAAATGAGACACAGGGAGAGGCAGAGGGGAGAGAGAAGGAGACAGTGAGTGAGACAGATGGAGAGAGAGAGAGAGAAGGAAGCAAAGATTCAGATCAAATCAGATACACTGAAGGTCACAGCTCCCTTGTGGCAGGGAGGGTAGGGGTACACTTTGATAAAGCATACTGTTCCAGTGGATAGGATGGGCTGATGGCTGCCTGGTCGGGGATAGCACTGCCAAAGGCCTGAGAGAAAATAGCTTCATGCTCTTCATTTAAGGAGCTGACACGGGAACTAGCCTCCATGATACAAAGTTTCAACAGAGCAAGAAAGTTTGAAAAATGATGAGGACATATTGCATTATGAGAAATATAAAATTGCTTTGTGATAATGGACTGAATTGAGAGCACTGTGACAATAAGAGAAAGGATTGTAGGTTAAACCTACATTTTCTTTCAGGCACATTTACCTGCTGTGGGGTGTGGGGGAGCGTAAATTGAGAGTTGCTGGGTTTATCAAGTGAGTTTGGATATGGTAGAATTTCAATTAAAGGTAGGTAAGGACTGCTATATACTTAGGACTTGGATGATAGTTAATATAGTAACAAATAACACTTTCTGGTATTTTACTATGTGCCAGGCACTATTTGAAGGGAAACACATATCTGGAACAATAGGAAGTAGGTACTGTTATTATTACCTAGACATAAGTACAAGGAGTTGTACTATTCACAGCACAATAGGAAGTAGTGCCAATCATTATTCTCTAAGAAGTCTAGGCTAAGCTACCTAACCTAGAATGAGAGGTTAAGTAACTCACCCAAGCTCACATAGAATTGGGAGTTGGGAAGTTGGGGTCTAAAAACTCCAGACAGTTTAGACCCCATGCAGTTGGGGTCTGAAAAGCTCACCTCTTAACCAATATATTCTATTGCATTTAGAACACTATGGTATATCGTCTTCAAGTAGCCTCAGATTTTTCCTGTATTTAGTAATTGTTAATTATACCTAGTGCATGGCAGGCATACAACAGGTGCTGGGGATTCATTCATGGTCAAAACCACTCATGCTCTGTAGGCTCTGAGACATTATGATTCAGGATTCTTTCTGGGAAGTAGGCTTTTCAGAACCCTCAAAGCTAACTCATTCTTTTGGAGTTAATTGAAAACATTTAGAGGAAACTTTTTTTTTTTTTTTTTGAAATGAGATGAACATTTTTAGGCAACAGGTGGAGTGCTGGTTGTCATGGTTTAAATACCATAAAAATTCATTTACAGAAATCTATATCTACAGAGACAAGCACTTAGGGTTCTTCTTACCATGGACATTGGTGAATTAGTATTTGTGTGTGTGGGTGTATGTGAAGGACATTTATATAGACACACATGTCTCTGCTTCTGCTTCTACATCTATATTATAAGCTATACTTATACCTGAAACTGGATAATTGCATTCAGTGCCTCTGCTTTGTCTTCAAATTTTGAGGCAAATTCTGTTATATAAGGATGCAATAAAACTGCAGAGCTACTTTCCTGTGAAAACCAGGATGCTCGCCCCACTGGTATGATTAAACAAACAATTTATGTGTACATGAAAAAAATGATGAAATTGTTTAAAGTTCAGTAATAGTTAAATAAGGCACTGTTTTAAAAATAGAGCTAAAATGATAGTCATTTTGCAAAGAATTTGGGTTCCTTTCTTTTTATAATAGTTTGTTCTCTCACCTGGAAAATGCTTCTCTCTATTTAAAAGTTGTTCTTTTTTCCTCCCAAATCAGTTAGATTTGTTAGACTGTATGTGTGCACTTGCTAACTTGTTAGATTTCATTTTAACATTTAAGTTGCCTGAATTCAGTCAGAATAAAGTTGGATTGTCTGACCTCGTTGTATTATTAAAACTTCCCTGTAGCTAACTTGTTTGTATTTTTAATGGACTTTATTAGTTTTAGACGTGCTTAAATTTTATTTATGCTCAATTCTTTTCAAAATTATGAGTTTATAATTTCATTTCATTTCTTTGTTAAAACAATTGGTACATGTAGGTAATTTCTCCTGCACATTGATTTAGACTGTAACAGAGTTTCTTACAATGCAGTATTTGGACCACTGTCAAGAAAGAAAACCAGGATAATAAATGTTTTTTGCATCTTTTAGACAAAGCCATTTTTGTAATCTCCCAGTCTGGGATTACTGACAAAATGTTTCCTTCCCAGAAGTTGCTGTTCTCTGGCCTTTCTCTAGGATCCTCATTTTCATTTTCTTCTTTTGGTGATTTAATTCAGTCACATTCACTTTTTCCTGAATTCCTGGTAGTTTAAATAACTTGTACCATCAGGAAATGCCCTAATATGTTTGCCCAAGACTTTCCTACCAAACACTCTGCTGTTTTCATTGTTTGTCCCATCTCATCTCTCACTACCACCCACATTGGTGTTTATCACATTGTTTGCTGATGGATATGAGCAGAGAAATAGAAATGCTTTTACACTTCCCCCTGCATATACTGGAAGATAGAGATTATTGCCACTTTGTTGAAGAGGGACATAGATTAAGTAGCACCATGCATCCTGCTGGCTTAATTCTTTAAAGGAGACACTGCAGAAAGCCTGGGTATATTGACATAAGTATTTTTTTTTTCCTTTTAAACAGCTTGGTGTGGATATTTGTCACATATATATCCTTATAATCCTGTAAAAAATTCAGGCAAGTGACTGAATGCAAAGTATCTGTCTGTCCCCATCGTGATGCTGTCATTTCTCAAAATTGTGATCGTTCTTATGTAGATAGGTTCTAGCAAAGCTGTGCTGAAGAGAGGAATGTCAAGGAGTTCAGCAGGTGGAGCTGTTCCCTATGAGACAGTGCTGAACCTGGCTCTTCAGTTGGGGCTCAGCTGTTCACTAACAAGTGCCCAATATGTCAAGGCCATGGGCTCTTGTTTGCTTGGCAGAGGCCACGTAGCTGCAAGATCATGCTTTTTCTTTAAACCCAGGTGATGTTCCACATGGATATGCCTTGTATATGATGAGATGGGGCAGTTGTGTGCCTAGCTCTGTGGCTGACCATTTTGATACTCAGGCCCATCATCTGCAGTCAGCAAAGAGTTACAGGAGGAAGGAGAGAGTAATGGTTAAAATACGGACGCATGCACCCAACAGTTTTGAGTTTATTTTTACTAACTCTGCATCTTTGTTTTAGTATTATTAACCCTATCATTTGCTTAACTTTTGTCAGGGCTAAGAACACAGAAATCATCCTTCTTTCAAGTGGTTCAAAGTCTAATGGGAGAAATAAATAGTTGAAATATAATTTGGTATGTGCAGTGCACAGGTATTTACAGATGAGGAGAATCTAGCCAAATGGGAGTGGAGTAAGGGGAGGGTATCAGCAAAGATTTTGAAGAAGGTAACAAATATGATGTTTCTGGTAAATATAAAAAATAAATAGGATTTTCCAGATGAAGACATGAGAAAAGCAAGCTCTAAGGAGAAGAATGAGCATGTGCAGCACCTGAGAGCATAAAAGGGAACAGCCCACGAAAAGAAGGGAGAGTGCAGAGTGGAAGATGGGGTGGGAGATGAGGCTGGAGAGAAAAACTGGCATCATATCATGAAGGGCCTTGCAAACTAGACTGAAAGTGTTTGGGGCTGGACTCGGTGGCTCACACCTGTAATCCCAGCACGTTGGGAGGCTGAGGTGGGTAGATTGCTTGAGAGCAGCAGGCTGGGTAATATGGTGAAACCCCATCTCTACCGCTACTTGGGAAGCTGAAGTGGGAAGATGGCTTGAGCCCTGGAAGTGGAAGTTGCAGTGAGCCAAGATTGTGCCACTGCAGTCCAGCCTGACAGAGCCAGACCCTGACTCAAAAACAAAAACAACAAAACAAAGCAAAAAGTTTGGACCTTATTGTGAAGGTATTAAGGAGTGACATAATCAGCATCTTAGTTTGGAAGAAAAACATACGTAGCAAATATACACTGGCTGGGTAAAATATTGGTAAAAGGGAGACCAGTTGCAAAGCTACTTGTAGGAGCCGTTCATCCATTGAACTCATTTTCAAGGCATTATGTGAGTGCCTGACCATGGATACTGATTGTGCATGTGATTTTTATGCATACTTTCTCAAGATAACACTATAGAGAGCAGGGCCAGTGCATACAGTCTGTCACAAAACATGTATGATCAAGAGTGGTATTTTTTATATGTTATATACTACTTCGTCTTTTGCTTTTGGAGGTATAACATATGTCCTTAGCAATTTTAGAAACTAGACAGAGGGAGGCCTATGCTAGGAGTCAGGATACCTTGGTCATGGCCACAGTTCCACCACAAATTTCCTGTGTATCTAATGATAGTAATTTTAGTTCTTTGGGCTTATTTTTTTCATTCCAAAATGACAATGCCAGAGTGGACAATAATGAAGGCCTTGTCTGTTCCATAACCCTGGCAATGTGATGCTACCTGTGATCTAGTGATGATGGCATTGAAGAAGAGCTAGGAGAAGAACCACAGGTGAAACTGGACAGTACACTCAAGTACTAATGATTGAGAGGGCTTTCTAGGAATAGAAAGTATGCATTTGGGCCAGGCGCAGTGGCTCATGCCTGTAATCTGAGCAGTTTGGGAGGCTGAGGTGGGTGGATCACCTGAGGTCAGGAGTTCGAGACCAGCCTGATCAATATAGAGAAATCCCATCTCTACTAAAAATACAAGATTAGCTGGGCGTGGTGGCACATGCCTGTAATCCCAGCTACTAGGGAGGCTGAGGCAGGGGAATCACTTGAACTGGGGAGGCGGGAGCTGTGTTGAGCCAAGATTGTGCCATTGGACTGCAGCCTGGGCAATAAGAGTGAAATTCCATCTCAAAAAAATAAATAAAAGACAAAAAGAAAGTATGCATTTGAACCATGCTAAGAAATTTTAGTATAGACCAGGGCGCAAATAAAATATACAAATGTAGGCTGTGGATAAATCTTCTGAGCATACATGTGATGTTTAATAAATATTCAAAGTGAATATTAAGTAGCTTTAAGGAATAGAGGACGTCTACTTTTTTCATCACTATGCCTAACACAGCGCCTTTCTCCCAGTAGTATTTAAGAAATGTCAGTTGATGATGATTTAAAACATTTTTGAGCATAGTTGAACACTTAGGCCAGAAGAGCACTTGTGGTTTCAGCTGCTGCTCGCAGCATGAGTTTGCTGTGCCACAAAATCCAAGCTCCCACCACAAGCTGATGTTCACAAAAATCAATCACTAATGGGAACTCTGCTCGAATCTGCATCTCCTGGGCACACATTTTATTATCATTTCCTCCTTCCAAACCTCTGCCAAAGGCTGCACTTGGAAACCCCAAGAAAATGGAGAATGGCTCCTGGGAGGTAGCAAATAAGAGGGCGAAGCCAGGATCCATTTTTCTAGAATTGAAAAGAAAACTTAGGAGAGATTAAAGTGATTGAATTGGTTGAGGAGGATAATTCAAGGTGCCCCAATCTCTTTTCCTCCTCCACTTTATCTTCCCACTCCTTAGAATGAAGGAGATTCAGGTGTGTTTTAAGTTGCCAGGAACTGCTTTCCCATAGCATTGCTAGGAGAAGGAATGAGACTATTTTACAAGAAGGCGAATGCTGGTGTTTTTGATTGTGCAATATTCAGTGAAATGGAGTGAAGGTGCCACAGACAGAAAATCAGTCTGCTGCCTCAGCATAGTTCCCTGGGTGCAGGTCATACTGCTGGGACTGTGCTGGGGGAAGCTCCTGAGTGCAGCACAAAGCCAGGCATCTAGGGAGTCATGATCAAAGGCAAAAGCTCCTCTTTGTTACAGGCAGTCTTTAAAATAGACCCAATTAGGGCCTCAACTGAAAACTCAAGGGGATTCCTCAGCCCCACGCCCGTTACCACTGCACTCTGTGTGGGACTTTTGCATCCACACTGACTAGGAACAGTGATAACAACTTATTTTTATTACATGATAATGAGCCAGGTGCACTTTTGAGCCAGTGATCTGAGCACTGCCCCAGAGCAAGTCCATGTTAGGTAACTACCACCTTTTTAAAAAATAGTCCAATAATCCCTACTGGGCTCACTGCATACTGTCTCAGCTTGGAGAGTATGGACACTGTTAACAATAGGCTTGGGAAGGAAATGCTGAATTTTTTGTTATTACATGGAAGAGACAATAATAATTTTGATTTGTTTCAGCATTAAATAACATATGTGCGCCCCGCCCCTCCCCTCTACAAAAGTGGCCAAGATAAAACTTTGCCCAAGGGGTTGCTTAGTCCAGAATGTTATGAACTCCACTTGAGCGCACATGGGATTTTTCCAGATGCTTTCATTCCTTGCTTTTCCACCAGTCTGATTTTGGTAATTGAATGTAGTTAGCTTGGGTCACTTATGAAGAAGAAAGATCTGTGAGGCCATCTTCTCCAGTGTCCTCATTTTACAGAAATGAGAAATCTGGGAACTGTAGAGACCGAACTAAATATGCTGTGAAGGACTTCAGAGAGTGGATGCCCTTGCTTTTCATAAAGGGCTCAAAATGCTGGCGGTATAATATGGTGGTTGAAGACTGAGCTTGAATTCCTGGTTCTGCCATTTACTAATTGGGAAATATTGGACAGGACATTTAATTTTTCCAAAATCATTTCATCATTCATAAAATGAAACTAATATTGTGGCCACTAACAGAATTAACCTGAATATTACAAGAGATCATGCATGTAAAGCATTTTGTTCAATGCTCAGCCAAAATTAATTACTATGTATGTTAGATGTTGGGATATCAAATGATGTTTTGAGACCCTATAGCTATAGATGTCTTGAAAGCAATTTCTTATGGGACTATGTATAGATGTATACAAGCATATATATACAGAATATTATTTATACAAGAATATATTTACATAATGTTGATTATTAATATATACATAATATTGATTATTTATCACAAGGGTTGATAAGACAGCTGGCCTTCATAATGTAAGAATTTTTTACTGAAGGCAGGTTATAGAATGCATTTTACTCAAAAAACCTTATAGGCATTCACAGTAGACATGTGGAGTTTTAGCTCAGTCTGTGACAACATGGGCCAGTAAGAACAAATATTTGTTCATTTGTTTGAAAACTCAACACTTACAAGTCAACCACAAAGCAGCAAACTACAAAAATGATATTGTGGAATTATTGCTGACAGTAAAACTGCATATGTCATGAAATTAGAAGTTTGAATTTTAACACCTTTTAGCATAGCATACTTTTAGAAGTCTTTGAAGCCCTTTATTGCTGGAATCAATATGTAGGAATGACTGTGATGTTATGGTAAACCCAACTTCACAGATTTTGCAAGGAAAGCTTGGTAGCTGAAACTTGAGATATTTAATGTATGTTCACATCAACATAGATCCACATGTATTTTCTTTTTGAATGGTAGGAAACTGGAAAACATGACTAGCTGTGAGGTCCAGATGGAGCTTATTTTATTACCGGATTAATTTGAATACTGTTGCAGTGTTAGCTTTGCTCTGATGGAGGAGTGGAATACCATGCTTTAGAGAATCACTAGTGGCCCATGAACCTGGGTTTATGTCTTTCTCCACTTTTTACTAGCCAGGTGACTTTGAGGAAATTTCTTAAACACTCTAGATCTCAAATTCACCAAATGCAAAATGGGATTGGTGATTAGCAACTCCATAGGAGTGTGGTGACAACCAAATGACAGGACATACGTGAAGCACTTAGGGCTTGGCCAGGGTTGTGGAGGTGCTGAATATGAGCCAGTTATTAGCTATGTCTGGGTTATTACTATTATGTGTTGGTCACTCCAGGTTTCTGGGAAAGGACTGTGCAATCAGTATAAATAGTTCACTGAAGAGTTTGCCAAAATACTAGATGATATGGCTCGGCTACATTGCGTCTTGTGAAATATGGGGAGCATCATAGCAGTCATTTGGTGATGAAACTGCCTCATGTATACAGGCTTCACCAATCTCTACTGATTGTGTATATGTGTCAGGGCCTGGCTGTACCTTTAAGAATCTAATCTCTGGTTTTTTCCCTCTGTCTCTCCTTTTCTCCTTCTTTCCCCCTCTCTCTTCCCATTCTCCCTGGCATTCCCTAGAATTTGCCAGGAGCTCACTGCCGTCACCAATCGATTTCAGGACCAGATCGCAGGGTCTAGGTGGCAGTGTCTTTAGTTCATTTAAGAAAGCTTTTAGAAGGATAAATAGTAATGGAAATTGCATTTTGTCTTGACTTTTTTTTTTCCTTCTGATTTTCCAAATAAGCCAGTCTTATAACAGCATAGCTAAACTAAGTGCACATCTCTGCCTATTACATACATACATA
>CAUYQU010056042.1:0-89020 GCA_963574635.1 Cheracebus regulus
GGCCGGGCGTGGTGGCTCACGCCTGTAATCCAAGCACTTTGGAGGCCAAGGTGGGCGGATCACCTGAGGTCAGGAGTTCAAGACCAGCCTGATCAACACGGTGAAACCCCGTCTTAAAAAATAAATAAATAAAATTTAAAAATAAAATAATAATAATAAAAAAGAGACTCCACAGAGCTTATAAAAAAAAAAAAAAAGAAGAAGGAAAAGAGCGGGGCGGGGGAAAGAAAGAAATGGAAAGATCGGGTAGTTCAGCCTCTTCTCGCGGAGGCGGAGCCGGGCGGAGTCAGGGGCGGGCCGCCTGGCCTGCACCAATCAGAGCCCGGTTGATAGGCAGAGCCTGGAGACTTCGAAGACATGCCCCCCCCCCCAGTCACTTCGCTTACGGAAGCGAAGCCATTGGGATTCGCTTCCGTAAGCAGCCTGGAAAGCAGCCTAGGCCTATCCTGCGCGCCGCCGCTGGCTACTATTGGCTGCCAAGAAACCCCGCCCTTCTTCCTGCTGATTGGTCAGTGCGGTTTACGTAAGAGGAGCCTGTTGCTGAGCGAAAAGTCTGTTCTGTAGTTTTTGCTAAGTAGGTGTTAACTCTGAAACCGCACTGGGCGCCCTGCGGTCAAAAAAACAATACAAGCCACAGTTTATTAAACTGCTACTAAATGCCAGGCTGTGTGCGCTAAACTTTTAGTATTAATGGTTGTAGCCACCTTTCTTGAACACCCACCACTATCAGCCAGTCCCTGAGCCAGATCCTTTAAAATAACAGTAAAAATATAAATAATAATTACAGTTTATTGAGCATTTCATTTGCATCAAGACTTGTTAAGGGGTTCGCACGCATAAACTCTCATTCTCACAACAGAACTGTGCAGGTAAACTATATTGCCTATTTAACATGCAGTCCTGTAGACCCAGCTATTCCGGAGAGTGAGGTGGGAGGACTCAGGAGCTCCAAACTGCAGTGAGCTATGATCGCGCCACTGCACTTTAGCCTGGCGACAGAACGAAACCTGTCTCAAAAAAAAAACAAAAACATAATCAAACAAAAACAGGAAACAGGTTCAGAGAAGTGAAGTGACTTGCTCAGGTTCACAAAGAAAAGGTTGGAATTGGCACCTTCAACTCCGACATCCTGATTCCAAGTGTGGCTTTTTAGGGAGGGGATCGGGGTACAGAAGTCCGGGGGGATAGGGAAAGGCATGACAGGATGATGGTGGGCCAGAGGCGTTGTTCCAGGGACAAGCCTCAGGGTGGGTCTCTGAGAATAGAGCCTCTGGGAGTGAAGGGTTGGGGAAGGAAGGCAGACCAGAAGAAAGAGAGAAATTGTTCTTTCTCGAAATGTGAGGCTCCTATTAAGGCGTAGGTAGCTCTGGATCCCGAAATTCTAGTCTCCACTCTGTGGCCAACTTTCTAGGGCAAATTCCTTCCTCTCTCTTGACCTGAGGCTTCCTGCCTTTTAAGAGAGGTAGTAAGCCAAAACAATGGGAAGTGCATTCGGGCTGTGAAGTATTTGGGGACTCTGGCCCTTTCTGGCAGCAGGGGGAATCTTCAGCAACCACAGAACCTTACTTACCTGTTGCCTGACCTCTTTTCAAGACCCTCAGGCGGTGATACGGACCCTGACAATCCTATAAACTCAAAACGGTTTGGGCCAGCCCTTTCCCAGTCCATTCTGACTGAGAGGAGCTATAGCAAGATCTGGCCTGCAGGGGGCGTTGAGGAACCACTCAGCGGACAAAACTAAACTAAATCAATTACGCAATTTGCCCGAAAGCACCCAGAGCGTTAGTTTTCACATTTTATTTAAGAAGTGCAAACTTTTCGAAACCTGAAGATTTCTGTCCTCAGTATGCAATTGAGGAAGGCGAATTATATGCACTGCCAGTTCTCTGTGGCACCAGTTGTCACCATAACGGCTTTGGAAGATTAGTGCTAATTTCTATTTCTTTGTTTTACAGGTAGGGAAACAGATTCTAAGAGCTGGAAAAAAAAAATCAGTTTGGGTTACTTGGCTAAAAGCTGCCACCTGAGTTGTCTGAGCCCTGGGAAGTGCTCTTAGGAGATAGTCAGCTTTGTTCTGGGAGTCTGTGGTTGTCCTGCCTGCTAATGTACAACTCCAGAGGACAATTTTGGTTGTGTAGCTTGACAGCTCAGCACCTGTCAGCTCTGTGCAGGAAGGACCTCCCTCAGCACCTAGCACAATGCCTGCTTAATGAGTAATAGAATTACTGTATGAACAAGCCTTGGAGGGTGGGTCTCCTTTGGCTTTATCAAACCAATTGGAGTGGAACTTCTTATCTGAAAGCTCCCCCTGGGCAGGAATTGTATCTGAGATTAGCGAGTGGGGAAGGAAACCAAGAAGAGCTCAGAAAATGACATCTAGGGTGATAAATCACAGTCCCCAGAATGGTCCCATTACAAGGTCATTATAGTAAAGTGATCCCAGAATCTGAGACTAGAAAACTAATTCAGGAAGAATGAATATAGAACAGGTTAGAATCACATAAGGGTCACAATCTGAAAAAGGATCTAAGCTGAAGACAACTCAAAAACATTTCAAATCCAGTCTAGGCAGGTGTATCTTTGGGACTGGAATGTGATTGAGGAATAAAAATAGCTTTGGCCAATCAGTGGCCTCAACATAGCTGATGCAAGAGTTGAGAGTATGGCAACAGGAGGAGGAGATCTTTACCGAAGCAAAAATACAAGGCAGTGGGGAGGGGAGGAATGTGCCCAGCCAGTGGCACCCTGCCATGCCCTGCTGGGCTGCTAGCTTTACCACTAGATTTCCCAGAGCCAGGCACAGCGCCTGGTACACACAATATGGTAAATAAATATTTACTGAATGAAAGAGGGAAGGAAGGAACTGGAGCCCCAACCAGCAGATAGTTGCTGAGTAGGGCGGCTCATTAATTGTCTTTTCACTTGCTCAAATTCCAGCTGCCCTACCCACCTTCAAATGATAATTAGGCTTTCAGTAAAGGCTCTCCTACAAAGAGGAATGCCCTGGCCTCTCATTATAGGTCCCTTGACAGTTATGTTTTTCACTTCCAATTAATATATCTGCTTTAAGCATCAGTTCCTTCTGCCAGCCTTCTTCATACATATTTATGTGTTTGTATCATCAATGGAGTAGTGGAGTTTCTGCATAGGAGTCATTTCTGCCTGGGTTTGAATCTTTACTACTAAGCTATCTGACCTTGGCCCAGACGTGTTACCTCTTGAGCCTCAGTTTTCTCATCAGTCAAATGGAGACACAATAGCCTATTTCACAAGGCTGTGGTGAGAGTTACCTGAGACAGTGATCTATCCTGAATTCTTGCTGGTGCTCAGTAACTCAATGTCTGTGCTTCTTCCTGGCTTTTCTTTCTTGGAGACTACGTCACAAAAGATCAATTAATAATATCAAGGCTAGGCATGGTGGCTCACACCTATAATCCTAGCACTTTGGGAGTCTGAGATGGGCAGATTGCTTGAGCTCAGGAGTTCAACACTAGCCTGGGCAATGTAGTGAACCCCCATCTCTACAAAAAATACAGAAATTAGCCAGGCATAGTGGTGCGCACCTGCAGTCCCAGCTACTCAGGAGGCTGAGATAAAAGAATCACTTGAACCCAGGAAGCAGAGGTTCCAGTGAGCCGAGATTATGCAACTGCACTCCAGCCTGGGCAACACAGCAAAACTCCATCTCAAAAAAAAAAAGAAAAAACATTAGAATTTCAGGTCAGGTTCAGTGGCTCATACCTGTAATCCCAGCACTTTAGAAAGTTGAGACTGGGAATTTGAGACCAGCCTGGGTAACATACTGAGACCCTTCTCTCTACAAAAAATAAAAAGAAATTGGTTGGACAGCATACTGCACACCTATAGTCCTAGCTATTTGGGAAGATAGTTTGAGCCCAAGAGTTTGAGGTTACAGTCAGCTATGATCACACACCACTACACCCCAGCCTGGGTGACAGAATACAGGAAGATTGTCTCAAAAAAGAAAAAAAAAATTCAAAGAATTTTTTGCTTTTCTTTCTCACAAAGTTACTATGTAAGTGAAGCTTTGGGAATGATTTAGAGACTTCCTTAAAGATTCTAAAGAGTTATTCAACAGAGGAGGGTAACTCATATACATTCATTCAAAAATATTCACTGACGACTCACTACAGGCATATCTTGTTTTACTGTACTGCACTTTATTGTGCTTCACAGATACTGTATTTTTTTTTTTTTTTTTTAGACAATCCTGCTCTGTCTCCCAGACTGGAGGGCAGTGACGCGATCTTGGCTTACTGCAACCTCTGCCTCCCAGGTTCAAGCAATTCTACTACCTCAGCCTCCCGAGTAATTGGGATTACAGGCGCTTGCCACCACGCCAACTAATTTTTGTATTCTTAGTAGAGACAGGGTTTTGCGATGTTGGCCAAGCTGGTCTCGAACTCCTGACCTCAGGTGATTCACCCACCTCTGCCTCCCAAAGCGCTGAGATTACAGGCGTGAACCACACCATGCCCAGCCACCTGCTGCATTTTTTACAGATGAACGTTTGTGTCAACCCTACCTCAAGCAAGTCTGTCAGTGCCATTTTCCAACAGCATGGCTCACTCTGTGTCTCCGGTCCACATTTCGGTAATTCTCATAATAGTTCAACCTTTTTCATTATTATTATATCTGTTATGGTGCTCTGTGACCATTTATCTTTGTTGTTACTACTGTAACTGTGTTTGGGAGCCAGGAATTATGCCCACATAAGACGGCAAATTTAACTGACAAATGTTCTGTGTTCTAGCTGCTCTATCAACCTGGTGGTTTCCCTGTCTCTCTCCCCCTCTCCTTGGGCTCCTGTCCCCTTAGACACAACAATATTCAAATTCAGCCAATTAATAATCCTACAATGGCCTCTAAGTGTTCAAGTGAAAGGAAGATTTGCTTGTCTCTCACTTTATTTATTTACTCATTTATTTGAGACGGTGTTTTGTTCTGTCATTCAGGCTGGAATTGCTCAAGTAATCCTCTTGCCTCAGCGTTCCAAGTAGCTGGGATTACAGGCATGCACGACCACGTCAGCTAATTTTCTTATTTTTTTTCGGGACAGAGTCTCGTTATGTTGCCCAGGCTGGTCTCAAACTCCTGGGCTCAAGCTCCTCCTGCTGTGGCTCCCCAAAGTGCTGGAGTTATAGGCATGAGCCACCGAGCCTAGCTGCATGTCTTTCACTTTAAATCAAAAGCTAGAAATCAAGCTTAGTGAAGAATGCACGTGGAAGGCAAAGACAGGCCAAAAGCTAGGTCTCTTAAGCCAAACAGCCAAGTTGTGAATACAAAGGAAACATTCTTTTTTTTTTTTTTTTTGAGACCAAGTCTCACTCTGTCACCCAGGGTGAAGTACAATGGCATGATATCAGCTCATTGCAACCTCCGCCTCCTGGGTTCAAGTGGTTCTCTTGTCTCAGCCTCCCGAGTAGCTAGGATTACGCGCCACCATACCCAGCTTATTTTGTATTTTTAGTAGAGACAGGATTTCCCCATGTTAGCCAGGCTGGTCTCGAACTCCTGACCTCATGATCCACCCGCCTCAGCCTCCCAAAGTGCTAGGATTACAGGCGTGAACCACTGCGCTCAGCCAAAAAAAAAAATTCTTGAAGAAAAATTTTAAGTGCTACTCCAATAAACACATGAATGACAAGAAAGTGAAACAAGCCAACAAGCTGGGTGCTGAGATGATATTGGCATTTTTGTCAATACAGTTTTTTTTTTTTTTTTTTTTTTGTGTCTTGCTCTGTTACTTAGGCTGGAGTGCAGTGGTGTGATCTCAGCTCATGGCAACCTTCACCTCCCAGGTTCAAGCGGTTCTCCTGCCTCCTGAGTGGCTAGATTGCAGGCACCTGCCAGTATGCCCAGCTTATTTATTTAGTTATTTATTTTTGAGACAGAGTCTTGCTCTGTCACCAGACACCAGACTGGAGTACAGTGGCGTGATCTCAGCTCACTGCAACCTCCACCTCCTGGGTTCAAGCAATTCTCCTGCCTCAGCCTCCTGAGTAGCTGGGACTACAAGCATGCACCACCACGCCCAGCTAATTTTTGTATTTTTTAGTAGAGTTGGGGTTTCACCATGTTGGCCAGGATGGTTTCGATCTCTTGACCTCGTGATCCGCCCGCCTCAGCCTCCCAAAATGCTGGGACTACAGGAGTGAGCCACTGCGCCCGGCAATAAAATATTTTTAAATTAAGGTATGTACTTTTTTTTTTTTAGACAAATGTTGTTACACACTTAATAGACTATGGTATTGTGCAAACATGACTTTTTTTTTTTTTTTTGAGACAGAGTCTTGCTCTTGTCACCCAGGCTGAAGTGCAAAGGTACAAGCTCAGCTCACTGCAGCCTCTGCCTCCCAGGTTCAAGCAATTCTCCTGCCTCAGCCTCCTGAGTACCTGGGATTACAGGTGCCTGCCACCATGTGTGCCTAATTTTTGTATTTTTGATAGAGATGAGTTTTTGTCATGTTGGCCAGTCTGGTCTTGAATTCCTGACCTCGTGATCCGCCTGCCTCGGCCTCCGAAAGTGCTCTGATTACAGGCATGAGCCACTGTGCCCAGCTCTAGATTATTTCTTTCCCCATACATAATCAAAGAAATTTTACCTATTTTATTTTAAGACAGGGTCTTTTTTTTTGAGACAGCGTCTCACTCTGTCACCAAGGCTTTAGTACATTGGCATAATCATGGCTCACTGCAGCCTCAACTGCCTACGCTCAATCGATTCTCCCACCTCAGCTTCCTGAGTAGCTGGGATATAGGCACATGCCATCACACCCTGCTGATTTTTGTATTTTTTGTGAGTACAGGGTTTCTCCATGTTGACCAGGCTAGTCTCAAACTCTTGGGCTCAAGGGAGCCTCCCTTTTGGCCTCCACAAATGCTGGGATTACAGGTGTTAGCCACCATGCCTGGCCAATTTTACCTTTCTGAGCTCTAGTTTACTCACTTTGTACAAGTGGTCAATACGATATTCCATCATCAGTGGAGTGAAGTGGTGAGATATATACACAACATCAAAGATATTTTAAATTAAGGTATGTACACCAAGTTTGGAGATCAATGGTAGAAAGAGAAATAGAATGTGTTGAAAGTGTTGAGGATTGGGCAAGATTACTTTCAGTTGACCTTTTTGAAGGAGGTGTCATTTTAAAGTCTTCCTTCAGGCCACAAACAGGAATGAAGGCACTGAATGATGGATACAATTTCAACGGGTAAAAATTTGCAAGGAAGAGTACTGAAAGAAAGATTTGAAGGCCAAACAAGAAAGGAGGCTGTTACAGGTGATAAAGAATGGAAGGGTAGGCTGGGTGTGGTGGCTCATGCCTGTAATCCCAGCACTTTGAGAGGCCAAGGCCAGTGAATCACTTGAAGTCAGGAGTTCGAGACCAGCCTGGCCAACATGGTGAAACCCTGTCTTTAAAATAATAATAATAATAATAATAATAATAAGAAGAAGAAGAAGAAGAAGAAGAAGAAGAAGAAGAATGGAAGGGTAAATTAAGGCACATCTTGGCAAACCTTGAATATTAACATAGGAGTTTGATTTTTGTTTTTTTTTTTTTGAGACAGACTTTTGGCCTGTCACCCAGGCTGGAGTGCAGCAGCAGGATCTCGACCCACTGCAACCTCTGCCTCCTGGTTCAAGTGATTCTCCTGCCTTAGCCTCCCGAGTAGCTGGGACTACAGGCATGCACCACCATGCTTGGCTAAATTTCATATTTGTAGTAGAGATGGGGTTTTACCATGTTGGCCAGGCTGGTCTTGAACTCCTGACCTCAGGTGATCTGCCTGCCTTGACCTCCCAAAGTGCTGGGATTATAGGCATGAGCAACTGCGCCCACTCAAGGAGTTTGATCTTAATTCTGAAATACCAGTGAATACCACTGAAATACCAGTGAAGCCTTTTGATCTGGACTTTGACATTACACAGTAAATTTTTAAAATTAAAGCTGAAGCTGACACAGGGTAGTTTAAAGGGGAAGTTAATGCAAAGGAAGATTCAGTGACTAAGGGCATATGACTGACAGGACATTGTGCTAGGTGACATAGGGAAGGAGACAGATGTCAAGATGTAGACCCTGCTGGCTGTGCATGATGGCTCAGGCCTGTAACCCCAGCACTTTGGGAGGCCGAGGTGGGCAGATCATGAGGTCAGGAATTCGAGACCTGCCTGACCAACATGATGAAACCCCATCTCTACTAAAAATACAAAAATTAGCCAGGCGTGGTGGCATGTACCTGTAATCCCAGCTACTCGCTTGAACCTGGGAGGCAGGGGTTGCAGTGAGCTGAGATCCTGCCACTGCACTCCAGCCTGGGCGACAGAGCAAGACTCCACCTAAAAAAAAAATGTTGACCCTGCTCTCAAAAAGGAGTTTGTAATTAAAAAGATCAGATGGCCGGGCACAGTGGCTAACGCCTGTAATCCCAACACTTTGGGAGGCTGAGGCAGGTGGTTCATGAGGTCAGGAGATCGAGACCATCCTGGTCAACATGGTGAAACCCCGTCTCTACTAAAACACAAAAAATTAGCTGGGTGTGGTAGTGCATGCCTGTAGTCCCTGCTACTTGGGAGGCTGAGGCAGGGGAATCGTTTGAACCCAGGAGGCAGAGGTTGCAGTGAGCCGAGATCACACCACTGCACTCAAGTCTGGTGATAGACCGAAATTTCATCTCAAAAAGAAAAAAAAAAAGATCAGATAAGCCAGACTCAGTAGTGCACACCTGTAACCCCAGTGACTTAGGGGGGCTGAGGAGGGAATATCGCTTGAGCCCAGGAATTTGAAGCTGCAGTGTGCTATGAACATGCTACTGTACTCCAGTCTGGGTGACAGATAAACCCCATCTCTAAAAAACAATACTAATAAAAAGAAAAAAGGGTCAGATAAAACATGTATATAGAGAATTATAATACAAGGCAGAATGTGGGGGGCATGGTGGCTCATGCTTGTAATCCTAGCACTCTGGGAGGCTCAGGTGAGAGAATGGCTTGAGCTCAGGAGTTTGAGACCAGCCTGGGCAACATAGTGAGACCCTGTCTCTACTTTAAAAAAAAAAACAACAAGGTAGAATATGATACATGTTAAAAGAGACCCAGCTTAAGTGCCTTGGGAGCTTAGGGGAGGGTGAGGTTAATTTCCTTCTCCCAAGAAGCTGGAGGCAGGAGACCAAGTCGGTTTCATCTTTGGAATTGTAAGCCTAGACTCAGAAGTCTCAGAGGGGGACACTGGGGGTCTTATCCACCGTCACCCCTGCCAGGATTCCCTGTCTAGAATAAACAATAACTTTAAGGAGGTCTGAAGGAAAACTGTGAAGGAAGAGGCGCCGTTTGAAGTGAGTAGACAATGAATTTAGCTTTGAGGCGCTGAGACGTTGGTAGAGGCAACTTTCTGGCAAAAGGAGAGTTGAAGGCCAGGAAGTGGATGAGATCAGGGAGAGTGTCTGGAGGGAAGAGGGATAAAAACAGAAACTGGGGAAGCACCGACGTTTTAGGGAACAGGTGGTGAAAGAGTAGTCAGGGAAGGAGTGGCCAGAGGGAGAGGTGAGAATAGATCCAGCAGAACACCTTGTTACAAAGTTTCGAGGATGGTGGCAGGGGTGGAAGCCAGGACTGGTAGCACAAGGAAGAAAACTTTCAGCAATAGGGATTGAGGTTTTCAAGGAATGAAGGCTTTCCCTGAGACTCCATAAATAAGGTGAATCATCTGTGTCTGTCACCTTTGGCGCTTCCCCGAGGCTAGTGGGGAGCAGGGTTGTACCCTCTGACCTCTAAATATCTATAATTAGCAACACCGGATAGGACAGGAGCCAAACCTCTGCTAATCCTAACCAGTCCCTCCAAGAACTGAAAAGATGAAGAATTCATTTAGGAGAGATTTCACACTCGGCTGTCTGGCCTAGCCCAGTGAAGTCCCTTTTCATCAGGCAACCCAAATGACTCTCTGGGCTGTCACTGCCGTCTGGTATTGTCAGCGATCTGACTAAACCGTCTTGCAAAAGTTTGCGGCATTCGCCCGAGGCGGACTACAACTCCCAGAATTCCGGGCGTTCCCGGTGCTGATTGGCGAAGCCATTGACTCCAGGGGGCGGAGTCTCCCCCGCCTCCCCGGGGAAACAGACCTCTCATTGGCTGGGCCGCGGGGCTTTTGTGTCCCCGCCCTCCCCCGGGGACCGCAGCGGGCTGAGCTGCTGGGGTCTAGAGCCCGGCGAGCGCTGGCAGTTCCGCGGCGGGGATGCTGAGGAGCGCTGAGTCCGTGAGCAGCCCTGGCCCCTGCGGACTTCCGAGGCCGTGAAACCCCTGCGCCGCGGCCCTTCCCAGGCCCCCGAGGCCATTCGCCGTTCCCGAAGCCCGACTGGGGAGAGAGTCCAGCACCGCCGCGGCCGTTCTCGGATTCCAGAGCGTTCTGGAGCCCCGAGAGACGCCCCGGGATTCTAGAAGCTCCCCGGCGGCGCCCAGTCCCGGCTTCCTTAGGGCGTCCGTCCGAAACCTGCTCGGGTGCACGGGTCATCGGCAAGCCACGGCCGGGTCCTGGCGCGCACCATGATCGTGGCTGACTCCGAGTGCCGCGCGGAGCTCAAGGGCTACCTGCGGTTCGCTCCCGGCGGCGTCGGCAGCTCGGGCCCCGGAGAGGTAAGCGGCGGCCGTGCGACGCCCCTCTTACCTGGAACGCTGACCCGCGTCTGAGCCGCAGGCTGTCCGGAGCTGTGTCGGTGCGCTCCGGAATCGCGGAGGAAAGCCGAGCCTGTAACCCGGGACCGGGGTTGCATCAACTGGCAGCCGCGGCCCTCGGCACCCCTCCCCCTTCCCTTCCACTTCTCTCCCCTCCCCCCTCCCCGGGGCAGCGGAGCCCTCCTCGGCTCCCTCGGACTCCTGGCCAATGAGGGAGAAGCCTTCTCGAGGCTCTCCGGGCTTTGGGCTCCTGAGCGTCTTCAAGTCCGGGCAAATCCTGGCCGGAGCGGCCCGACCACTCCTCCTCCCCGCCCCCTTCCGCGGAGTCCTTTCCTCTTCGCGGGGGCCGGCGGGCTGAAGACCCTTTCCGGGGTGCGTCCCGGCTCCTGTCCCCCAGCGCCGGGACTGGCCAGCGAAAGTCGACCTCATCCCCTACGCCCCGCACCCTTGCTTTGGAGAGAGGGCGCGGGGGCTCTGGGGGCTTGGCGGGCCGCCCAGTACGCGGCAGCGGCAGCCAAAGGTGGAGGGAGAGGGGACAACCCCAGTCCGGCTCCCGAAGCCAAGCGCGGGTTAGGCTGCGCTCTGCTAAGTAAGTGGTCTGAGGCCCCAGAAGTTTGTTTTCCAGAAATTCCTCCCCCGTCCTCCTTTCGCGCCGCCCCCACACCCCCTCGCCGCACCCCAGCATAGCCCGGAGGGACTTTGCAGGGAGACCCGGAGTTAGGCTGGACCTAACCAGACTATTAGCACTCCACCACTACCAGCAGCCCCGGTGATGGACATCTTATCATTTATTAAGCATCTGCTAGATACCAGGCTCTGAGTTTTTTTCGCCTTTAACCTGAGTCCTCAGGACTAAACCAGTAAAATACAAGCTACGCTATAGCCCCATTTTACAAGATGAGACCATTGAGGCCCACGATGGGCTTAGAGAGAGGTTTTCTTCATTAACTCCACTGAATAGCGACATTCTTTGGCCTTATAATTTCGGAGATTGCTTGGCACTGGGAGCTTCTAGTTGCTTAAGTTTACAGGCCTGGAGTGTGGTGGAGGTTGTATTCTGGACCTGGGATTTGGTGGAGTGCTGTGTGACCCCAGGGAAATCCCTGCTCTTCTCTGAGCACTGTGGTTTCTGGGGGTCCTACCTCCGTCGGTGCGAGGTTTGTGCCCTGCTTTTTGTTAGCTTGCTTACCCTTCCCTGCCATGTTTTAGGAGCGCCATGTGGAGGAATGGCTCTTCTGCAGCTTCTGGACGATGAGTGACTTCTTTGGAAAGATGGAGATAATGTTACCATTGAGAACACGTGGACACTAGAGAGCAAGAGTGCTAGGTTCATTTCCCAGCCCTCTTGCTAACTTGCTGTGTGTGGCTCAGCCAGTAATCACTTCTCTGATCTGTAGTTTCTTCCTATGGGTATTTGACAGTATCTCTAAGGGACTGTTGGGACAATTAACCAGAATACAAGCAAAGGCTGAAGCGCCCTGACTGGAACATAGTAACTGCTTAAAACTTGCTAGCTATTAGAATGTGGCCGTGACACACACAGGTTTCTCCAGAGTGTCTCACAAGGGGATGCCCCAGCCTGTTCCTGAGGTGAAACTCAGTACACCCCTCTGGGACAGTGCCTGGGAACTGGTCCAGGGCGAAAAGGCTTTGAGGGAGGGATCTTTACACAGAAGCCATGTTTTCTTTGGTGGAGAAAACTGGTGCTATCTGGGAGGTTTTGTCGGTTTTGTTTTTTGGAGGGTTTTTTTTGTTTTTTTTTTTTTTTGAGACGGAGTTTCAGTCTTGTTTCCCAGGCTGGAATGCAGTGGTGTGATCTTGGCTCACCACAACCTCCGCCTCCTAAATTCAAGTGCTTCTCCTGTCTCAGCCTCCTGAGTAGCTGGGATTATAAGCATGCGCCACCATGCCCAGCTAATTTTTGTATTTTTAGTAGAGACAGGGTTTCTCCATGTTGATCAGGCTGGTCTCGAACTCCCAACCTCGGGTGATCCGCCCACCTCAGCCTCCCAAAGTGCTGGGATTACAGGCCTGAGCCACTGTGCCCAGCCAGGTTTCTTTATTTTTGTTTATTTATTTTTTGAGACTGAGTCTTGCTCTGTTGCCCAGGCTGAAGTGTAATGTCCCGATCTCGGCTCACTGCAACCTCTCCTTCCTGATTCAAGCAATTCTCCTGCTTCAGCCTCCCTAGTAGCTGGGATTACAGGTATGCACCACCATGCCTGGCTAATCTTTGTATTTTTAGTAGAGACGGAGTTTCACTGTGTTGGCCAGGCTGGTCTCAAACTCCTGACCTCAGGTGATCTACCTGCCTTGGTCTCTTAAAGTGCTGGGATTATAGGGGTAAGCCACTGCACCTAGCCTATCTGGGAGGTTTCTATGTATTCTCTCTTGAGAAAAGAGGATCTTGGCACAGTTTCTGCTTTAAGTGGCATCCTTGGAAGACAGCAGGGTGCTGATCTTTGAGTCGGGTGCCTGAGGCCCAAGAGAAGACGAGAAGACCCAGGTGTGCAGCTCCCTTAACTCCCTGTCACTTCACCACACACTCCCTTTCAGGAGCTCATTGTCTTCAGATGTGTGTATCTTGACAGTTCCAAGGGCTTCACTCTAGTACTGGTAATATTGGGCTCCAGAATAACTTTCTCAGCCGGATGCAGTGGCTCATGCCTGTAATACCAACACTTTGGGAGGCTAAGGCAGATGGATTGCTTGAGCCCAGGAGTTCAAGACCAGCCTGGATCACATGGTGAAACCCCATCTCTACAAAATACAGACAAAAGTTAGCCAGGCGTGGTGGTGTTTGCCAGCTACTTGGAAGACTGAGGTGGGAGGATTGCTTGAGCCTGGGAGGTGGAGGTTGCAGTGAAGTGTGATCATGCCACTGCACTCCAGCCTGGGTGACAGAGCAAGATTCTGTCTTAAAAAGAAAAACCCCAAAATTTCTCAGGCATCATTTCTTCAGGGAAGTCCTTCCTCCCCCACTAGGTAAGTCCCCTTGCACACCTACCTTCCTCCAGTCCTCCTCCTCCATTGTAGGAGCTTTGGTCCCACTTAAGTGAACAGTCGCTTGCTGGAGACACCGTGTAGATCTCATCCCCAACACTGCTCTTTGCACCTAGTAAGTGTTTGTGACTAATTGCCCCTTGTTTATTCCGGCCTTGGAGTCAGATCTGAATTGTGTCCATTTGGAAGAGGACCTTTCTGACCTGTCTCCAAAGAAGGGATTACAAGAACTATTTCCCTCTGGGTAGTTGGGAGGAATTGGCACGATCAGATGTGTAAAGCACTTAGCATGGTGCCCAGCTCATGATGGGCAGACAAGTGTATGGCACCACTCACTCACACCCCTCCACCCAGCCCACTGCAAGGCTGGAGGTCACTGGCTGCTTGGGCTATATTTCTGTATCATATTCTTGTGCGTAAACCCAGGCAAATATCTGAATTCAGCTGGGAACGGGGGAAGGAGAGATAGTGTCTGTTCCTTCCCAGCTGGCAGAGTGAGTTACCAGGTGTCTGTAGCTGAGTCCAGGGATTTGTAGGCTCTATAAAGGATAATATAGGGTAACCAAGAATAAAGGCTGGGGCTTCTCCAAGAAGCTGATATGGGTAGAGTGGACAGAACCCTTGGAAGCCAGACTGAACTGGGTTCAATTCTCCAAGTCTGGGGCCACTTCCTGAAGCTGTTATTGTAACGTGGAATGGACCTTAGAAGCCAGACAGCCCTGGGTTCAGATCTCAGATTGGCCACTTGTCAGCTGGTGCCTAATCTTTGAACCCTTCATCTTTCCTTGTGTGCAAAGTAGACTCCGCCCCCACCCCAAAACAGATGAAAATTAGATGGAATCTGTGTGCAAGTACTTGAGCTAATTTAAACGTTAACATAGGCCGGGCGTGGTGGCTCACGCCTATAATCCAAGCACTTTGGAGGCCAAGGAGGGTGGATCACCTGAGGTCGGGAGTTCAAGACCAGACTGACCAATATGGTGAAACCCCATCTTTAAAAAAAAAAAAAAAAGTTAACATATAGTAAGTGCTTAAATTAGGATCCATGCCAGGTGTGGTGGCTCATGCCTGTAATCCCAGCACTTTGGGAGGTTAAGGCAGAAAGATCGCTTAAGCCCAAGAGTTTGAGACCAGCCTGGGCAACACAGTGAGACCCCATCTCTCTATTAAAAAAAAAAAAAAATTAGGAGCCACGCGCAGGTCTGGGGCCATTATCCTCTTTTTACAGCTTGCGTGAAGACCCTTCTGTTGCATGACAACCTAGAGGGTTAACTTCAGTGTTCTTGCTGTCCCATATGATCTTTAGTTGAAACTATAAGAATAACCACCATTGGTTCTCCCTCTGTCCCACACTAGCTCTGTTATTTTGGAAAGGTAACCTGACCCCTCTGTGTTGCCCTTTCTTGTTCTGTAACGTGGAACTGGGATCATGCCTTTATCAGGTCTGCTGAACCCATCTAATATAGTAGCCCTTCACCACATGTGGCTATTTAAATTTAGATGAATTAAAATGAAAATGAAAATTTTTTGCTGCATTTGTCACATTTCAAATGCTCAGCCACAGTGACTAGGGACTCTCGCATTTCTTGGACAGTACAGATATAAAACATTCCATCATTGCAGAAAATTCTGTTGGACTGTGCTATGCTAGGCACTGGGGTAACAATGGGGAACTAGATTCAGCGTGTGCCGTGAAGTGTGACAGGTGCTGTGACTGGAGCTTCTTACTCTTGGTGAGCCCCAGATGCAACAGCCTGGAGACTTTTGAAACCTTGAGAAGTTTAGATAATGGAGAATCATTTCTGCACTTGCAGAAACCTGGTTTGTATCCCAGCTTTCCTACTGCCTTCCTGCCTGATTGGCTAGAATTGAGTTGACCTCTCTGAGTTTTGTTTCTCATCTGTAAAATGGAAGCCCTGGTAGTAGCTTCTGCCTTGAAGTTCAGGTAGTGCATGTGAAATTAACACTTAGCCAGTGGTAACCAGCCTTGTTACATACCATTATTATTACTGATTCCCCCACTCCAGGGAATTGCAGCAGGGAGGGCTGATTTGGAGGGGTCATTTCTTGGCAGTAGTATGCTGCCCTGCTGGTCGCAGGGTCGTAGAAGCATTCAGGCTATTGGTGCCATGGATTCAGATCTACTTGATCTTCCCTTCAGGGCTTTATACTGTCTGTCTCCTCTGACTGGAATGCTGGTCCCCCTAGTTTTTTGTTTTGTTTTGTTTTAGGTGGAGTTTCGGCCAGGTGCGGTGGCTCATGCCTGTAACCCTAGCACTTTGGGAAGCCGAGGTGGGTGGATCACCTGAGGCCAGGAGTACAAGACCAGCCTGGCCATCATGGTGAAACCCCATCTTTAAAAATAAAATAAAATAAAAAATAGACGGAGTTTCACTCTTTGTGCTCAGGCTGGAGTGCAGTGGTGAGATTCGGCTTACTGCAACCTCCGCCTCCCAGGTTCAAGCGATTCTTGAGCCTCAGCCTCCCAAGTAGCTGATATTACTGGCATGTGTCACCACACCTGGCTAATTTTTGTATTAGTAGAGACGGGGTTTCTCCATGTTGGTCAGGCTGGTCTTGAACTCCCAACCTCAGGTGATCCGCCCACCTCGGCCTCCCAAAGTGCTGGGATTACAGGTATGAGCCATCACACCCGAGTTTTTTGTTTTGTTTTGTTTTAAGAGAGGGTGTCTTGCTGTGTTGCCCGGGCTGGTCTCAAATTCCTAGCCTCAGGTGATCCTCCCCCACCCAGCCTTTTAAAGTACTAGGGTTACAGGTGTGAACCACCCTCCCTAGGCCCCCTAGATCTTTACAGGCCTTGCTGCCTTCTCATCATTTAGACATCAGCTCAAAAACCACCTCCTCAGTGGCTTTTCCTGTCTTCTTATGCTAAAATATTGCACACTCTCCCACCCCATCATACAGTTATTGCTTTATTTCACTCACCTTATAGAATCTGTGCTTTAAAATCCTGTTTATCAGATTCTGAATTATATGAAGGCTGAAGGCTTTGTCTTTTCACTATTCTTGCTGCTTGCAATATAGCCATCAAAAATATTTGTTGAGTGAACAAATTAATTCTGTTTCCACCTGGAAAGTACTTAGCAGCCTTATACTTGAGAAAGTGATCAATAAATAGTATAAACAATGGTCCTCACCCTGGCTGTATGGGGCCCCACCCCAGACAACTAAATTAGAATTGCTGGAGGTGGGACCTTGGCATTATTATTTTTTTAAAGCTTCTCAAAGGATTCTAATATACTGCTTGGGTTGAGAAGCCCTTGTTTGATACAGCAAGGAGGTTAATCATAGCTGACTTATTAAGTGCTTATTGTGATGGAGGTATTGCGGTAAGCTACACAGTGTTATCTCATTAAATCCTCATCACTAGCCAGTGAAAGTAGTTACTATTATTCCCATTATTTGCTGAGGAAACTGAACCTCATAAACTAAGGGATAGCAGGTGGTGGAGTTGGCATTTAAGCTCATGCAATTTGTGTTGAAAAGAACCCCTATCTTTTCTTTCTCTTTCTTGCTCTCTTTCTCGTTCTCTCTTTTTTTTTTTTTTTTTTTTGAGATGGGGTCTTGCCCTCTTGCCCAGGCTGGAATGCAGTGGCATGATCATAGCTTGCTGTAACCCCAAACTCCTGGGCCCAGGCAATCCTCCTGCCTCAGCCTCTTGAGTACCTGAGACTACAGGTTGTGTGGCACCATGCCCAGCAAATTTACTAACTTTTTATAGAGACAGGGGTCACACTATGTTGCCCAGGCTGGTCTCAAACTCCTGGCCTGAAGCATTCCTCCCACCTCAGCCTCCCAAGGTGCTGGGGTGAGCTTCAATGCCATCCAAGAGCCCCTATCTTTCTTTCTTTTTTTTTTTTTTTAAAGACGGGGTTTCCCCATGTTGGTCAGGCTGGTCTTGAACTCCCGACCGCAGTGATCCGCCCACCTTGGCCTCCAAAGTGCTTGGATTACAGGTGTGAGCCACCACGCCTGGCCAGGGCCCCTATCTTTTAACTACACTGTATGTTGTTGTTGTTGTTATTGCCGAAAATGTTGATGGATCCAGACCCATGACTTAGAGCTCCTTCTTTTGACAGTTCTTAGGTCAGATTTTGGAGTGAGCTGGGATTCCCAAGGCTATTCCTGTCCTTCCACAGCACGCCGATGGGCCCTCTCTGCCTCCCTCAGTTCTGCCCCACCCTACCCTGCTGTGGCTTGCTCTCTGTTCTCAGGTTCCCTGAGGTGGAGCCCCAATTTGTGGAGTCAGCAATCCTTATCTCCTAGACAGAGCTGTTGGGCTTTTTCTTTGGTGATGGGGGAGGGAAGCTCCAAAGGGGAGTGCTTAGGGATTGTGGTGGTTACTACGCTGAACTTGGACCAGCCTGGCCCGGAAGTTCCCAGAAGTGTGGGTTGAAAGGGGCCTACACAGTCAGCTTAACTCCCATTTTGAAGGTAGCTGGGCTGCTTTACCTACCAGGATTAAGGCCCAGATAGTCTAGGCCTTTAACTTTCCCAGAGCCACATAGCAAGTTAGTCACAGAATTGGTACCTACCCCAGAGACTTTGCAGTCTTCTGGAGTCCCAGAGCTCTGCCTCCTCAGTGGGCTTTTGCCCATCTGAGGAGGAAGGTTCAATTACAATTTTTAGTTCCCAGCCAACCTGAGGGCTGGTCCTAAGTCTGGATCTTAATGAGGAGGGGAGAATCGGGCGTCTGCTATCCCTTTCCAGTGAGGGCATGGCTTTGATTTAGGGTAAACTGTATCCAAGGCCAGTGCTGAGAGCTGCCTCCACTCTCAGATTAACAAAATAAATAAGTAGAGCATCCTTCTTGAACCCCATCTCTAGGACTAGGAGAAGCAGATGTAGTGAGTATGTGATTCTGGTGGTTTCTAAAGAGGCTCCAACATACACAGGTCAAAACAGTTGCTACCATCAGCCTTGTACACCCTGCTCAGATTCCCTCCGTGCCTTTCTGCTTTCTCTGTCTTCATTCACAGATTAGTATGAATGGCCTGGCACTGCTCTTCACTAACTGTGATCTGGTAGGTTTTGGGGTCACAGGTGAGGGCCAAAAAAAGGTTCCTAGACCCTGTGGTTTAGCTTTGCAAAAGGAGTGACCAGTGGGACTGGGCCAGTAATTTAAATGGAAGCCCATGGGAGGAGGAAGTAGAGTTTTAAGCCAGTTGTTCATATTTATACTTCAGAATGTTAATGTGGCTACTGGGTAGACGATGGATAGGAGAGAGCAGTGCTGAGGAGGCTGGGGGACAATTGGTGAGGCTATGAGTAGTGGTCCAGGCAAGAGGGGGTGGTAGTTGATGAAGTAGTGGTGGTGGGAGGACAGATATGCAGCCAGGCATGGCAGCTCCTGTCTATAATCCCAGTACTTTGGGAGGCCAAGGCAGGAGAATCCATTGAGCCCAGCAGTTTGAGGTTACAGTGAGCTGTGATTGCACTACTAAAGAAGAAGAAAGAAATGAACATGTAAGAGAGATTGAAGCTGGTGTTGAGGTATCTGGGGTACTTGGTTACCTGGCTTCAGGGTACAAACCATGGGGTGTTCTTGTATGAGTTCTCTGGGGCCACTAAGAAGGTGGCCTCCTGGAGATGCACTGTATGGTGGCTATATATTTCCTTCTCCAGGCCCGTCCCACCTCGCAATGCTGGGATTCTTGGGTCCCAGCTCAGTTCCTGAAGAACTCAGCCTGGAGTGAGCCCTCTTTCTTGCTTACCCTTCCAAACATGCATATATCTCCCACCTGGCTCCACCATGCAAGGTGTGCTAGAAAGGTGGGTTTAATAGCTCACTGTAGCCCCTTGGATAGGAGGAAGAGGCTGGATAGGTAGCAATCCTCTTTATTCTCCCTTCCACCATGAACTAACCTCTATATGTTTCCTCCCAGGAGCAAAGGGAGAGCCGGGCTCGGCGAGGCCCTCGAGGGCCTAGCGCCTTCATCCCCGTGGAGGAGGTAAGCTTGGAAGGGGTTAGAGATCTTTGTTCCCTGAGAAGAAAGGACATGACGTGTTGGTGGGCAGGTGTCTTTTCCTGTTCCTTAAATTGCAGCTTTGAAACTATTCCTCTCTGATTTCTGATTCATTTAATTCACAAAATGGCTCTGTGAAGCAGGGACTATCAACCCCATTTTGCTGGGAAGAAACAGACTCAAAGAGATCAAGTGCTAATAATAGCCAGGTAGTGGCCAGACTTTTTTTTCTTTTTTTTCATGGCCAAACTTTTGGTACCTTAGATCAGTGCCTGTTTTCCCTTAAGAAGATATAACTATTTATGTTTATCTTCTCATCCATGACTGTACATATAATACATGTTCTTTTCTGTTTCAAAAGTAATGTATGTTTATTATTTTTTAAATTTCCATTGTTTCAGAAAGCTCTGATCTCCTGTATCCTCCTGCACCCTGCAGAGATCATCACTGTTAACCATTTGCCACTGTTTACTGTGCTTTTTTTAAGCCAATACTTTCCGTACAGAACCAAGGTCATAGTTTACAACTTGTTTTTTTATTTTGTTTTTCACTTAATACAAGAAAGACATCTTTCATCTACTGAGTCAGTTCATTCATTCATTTACTTAATGTATCTGTTGAATGATTAATCTGTGTCAGGCACTGTTCTGGTTGCTTGGGATATAGCAGTGCACAAGACAGACAAAAATCTTTGCCATTATGGAGCTTACATTCTAGTGTGTTGGGATAGTGGAGGTACCATCAAAACATATGCAGAAAAATGTAAATAAAACTAGTGTCCTCATTTTCTTTGGCCTTCAATGAATAAGGGCAAATTTTTTGTTTCCTCTCCTCTGCTCTCTTTTGTTCTCCGAATGTGTAGGGCAAGTGGTTAATGAGCTAACAAACGTTTAACCTCCCTCTAAACCCTGTTCCTCTGCTCCTTTGTAAATGTAAGGCGGGCAACCACTTGCTGATTATTTATGTCTGTGGCCCAGAATTCTAAACTCAAGTATTGCTCTTGTGTTTTATTTTTTTATTTATAAGTAATCACTCCTTTATAATAATAAAAAAAAAAAAAAAAAAAAAAAAAAGACAGCCAGGCATGGTAGCTTACGCCTATAATCTCATGCCTATAATCTCAGCACTTTGGGAGGCCAAGGTAGGGGGATTGCTTGAGACCAGTCTGGACAACATAGTAGGACCCTGTCTCTATTTAAAAAAAAAAAAAAAGAAATAGGCTTTGGAGTTCATCTGGATTTGAATCTGCTTCTGTCATTTATCAGATCTGTGACTTTGAGCAAGGAATAAAACTTCCTGGTTTCCTCATCTGGCAAAGTGGGGGAAATAATATTCACCTCACAGGCTTATTGACAAGATCCCATGAAATCATGCAGAGAAAACCTTAAGCTCAGAGATGGCATGGAGACAGCACTCAGGAAAAGTGAACTATTTTGCAGTGTTAGAATAGATGCTCCATGAAGGGAAGGAGAAACTGTCCTTTTACTCTCTGTACCTGAGTTTTCCTACCTAAAAATGAAGAAACAGAACTTCAATTTTATAGTTATTGTGAGAGTTTAGTTAAAATATGCACACTTGAACAGTGCTCGGCACAAAGCATTGTACGTGTAAGTACTGGCCAGTATGATATGAGGTACCTAGTAAGTATTCATTGAATCACTTTTTTAAACAATCTGTTACTTCTCATTCCTTCTTTTTGGACATGGTGGTGGTTTTAGTTTCTTTTTTTTCTTTTTCTTTTTTTTTTTTTTTGAGACAAAGTCTCAATCTGTGGCCCAGGCTTAAGTGCAGTGGTGCGATCTTGGCTCACTGCAACCTCTGCCTCCCAGGTTCAAGCCATTCTCTGCCTCAGCCTCCGGAGTAGCTGGGATTACAGGTGCCTGCCACCACACCTGGCTAATTTTTGTATCTTTAGTAGAGACGTGGGTTTCACCATGTTGGCCAGGCTGGTCTCAAACTCCTGATCTTGTTTATGATCCACCCGCCTCAGCCTCCCAAAGTGCTGGGATTACAGGCATGAGCCACCGCACCCAGCATGGTTTTTAGTTTCTTGCCATTAAAAACCCACTAGAAGAATACATTAGTCTCTTTGATGAGTGGGGCAGGAGGGAAACCCATGCTCTCGTCCCCTTTGCTTGGCAGGTCCTTCGGGAGGGGACCGAGAGCCTTGAGCAGCACCTGGGTCTGGAGGCACTGATGTCCTCTGGGCGGGTGGACAACCTGGCAGTGGTGATGGGCCTGCACCCCGACTACTTTACCAGCTTCTGGCGCCTGCACTACCTGCTGCTGCACACGGATGGTCCCTTGGCCAGCTCCTGGCGCCACTACATTGCCATCATGGTGAGCCTCTGTGGGCCTGACACTTGGAGAGGTGGCCTTGTGGGGGGGGTTCTGTCCTTTGATCTCTTTTCTGGAAGCTTCGTGAGCTGATTTCATAGACAATGAGGGAAGGCAGCGTAGAGCAGGGAAAGCCCTGGTTTTATCTAACTTACAGAGTTTTAGGTTTTTTATTTTTCATTTTTCTTGGAAGGAAGGCTTCAGGAAAATTTTAGGTTTTGAAGAAAGGTATTGTTAGTGCCTGTGTTATATACAGATTGGCAAACTGAGAGTGACAAAAGGAGTTAGGTGACCTGCAAGCTGGTTGCAGAGCTGGGGTTACTTACAACTTAGGTTTCCAGCTTCTTGGGTAACACTGAGCCCAACAACCTCTTCCCTGGTGGGGTACCCACCCTGAGCCAGGCACAAAGGGAGTAGTGTGACTCAGGCTCTGTCCACTACGTTTGCAGGCCGCTGCCCGCCATCAGTGTTCTTACCTGGTAGGCTCTCACATGGCTGAGTTTCTGCAGACTGGAGGAGACCCTGAGTGGCTGCTGGGCCTCCACCGGGCCCCTGAGAAGCTGCGCAAGCTCAGTGAGATCAACAAGTTGCTGGCACATCGACCGTGGCTCATCACCAAGGAACACATCCAGGTGCAGGGGGCAGAGAGGCGGGTGTCTGAGGGAGCACAGAGGCCTGGTGGGCAGCCCAGGGAAGGCACTGAGCAGCTCTGACTTTCCATCTTGTCCCGTCCAGGCCTTGCTGAAGACTGGCGAGCACACCTGGTCCCTGGCTGAGCTCATTCAGGCCCTGGTCCTGCTCACCCATTGCCACTCGCTTTCCTCCTTCGTGTTTGGCTGTGGCATCCTCCCTGAAGCGGATGCAGATGGCAGCCCTGCCCCTCAGGCACCTACACCCCCCAGTGAGCAGAGCAGCCCCCCCAGCAGGGACCCATTGAACAATTCTGGGGTAAGTCACAGGCCTGGGTCTTGATGGGGTAGGAAGCAGGCATGACCTCTGGTCCTTGAGTAGAAGCCACTGCTTCCCTGTCTCTGGTGCCTGCACTACCTGCTGCTGTGAGAGACCATATAAATTATTTGACTTTGAAGCTCAGTTTCCTCTGTGAAATAGGGGGATAAAGACCCCTTACTCACAGTAGGCTGTGAGGGTTAAATGAAATACCATGTGACTGACACTGTGTATAAGCCGTAGGCTTAAAGGCTGTTGGTTTTAGCACTTTAAAACTACAGTTAACCTCTTACTCTATAATGTGACCTTGTTTATTTTAATACAAAAATGCAGATACTTTAAAAATTCCTGCTTAGGGAAGATGTGTCTATTCTGTAGCTTCATTAACGTCACTTTAGGAAGCACAGACCCCATGGTTTATGCGACACAGTGGCTGGCACAGAGGATGCCCTGGACCTTTGTGATCATTAGGACAGCCTGGCCTGTGAGAACGATGAGAGGAACTTCCCAGAGGTGGAAGGAGTAGTCAGTCACCACTGGTCCTCTACTCCAGGGCTTTGAGGCCGCCCGCGATGTGGAGGCTCTGATGGAACGCATGCGGCAGCTGCAGGAGAGCCTGCTGCGGGACGAGGGGGCGTCCCAGGAGGAGATGGAGAGTCGCTTTGAGCTGGAGAAGTCAGAGAGCCTGCTGGTGACCCCCTCAGGTACAGGATCACAGGCATCCAGGCTCCAGGGGGTGCCCCTTCTTACGCCATCTCTGGTGGAGAGGAGCTGCCTCCTGCATTCCAGTGGCAGCCACTTCTTAACCTCCCTTCCAAGAGGTTCTGAGCACGGGCCTTGGGCTTAACCTCCCTTCCAAGAGGTTCTGAGCACAGGCCTTGGGGCTCAAACCTGGGTTTGAATCCTGGACTGCTAGCCTTTGTGGCTGTGCAATCACTGATGAGTCACTTCCTATCTCAGGACTTCAGGATTGCTGTGTGGGATTAGTGGGGCAGCAGAAGCAAAGATCTTAGCACAGCGCCTGGCCCAGGGGAGCAGCCTCATAAATAACTGCCACTATTATTGTTCCTAGGGGCCTGGCTTCATGGGATCATGGGCCTGATTCACCCCTTCCCCAAGGCCTGCCTCCAGCTGAAGTCTTGCCCCACTCACTGTAGCAAGGGTCTTTTCTTGGCCCTCTACTCTGCCTTCCTCTCCCTTTTTGGTGATTAATCAGGAGTGGAGCCCTGCCTGCCCCATGCCTCAGCCTCACTGTGACCTCTTTCTGGTTCTCAGCTGATATCCTGGAGCCCTCTCCACACCCAGACATGCTGTGCTTTGTGGAAGACCCCACTTTCGGATATGAGGACTTCACCCGGAGAGGGGCTCAGGCGCCCCCCACCTTCCGAGCCCAGGTAAGGCTCTCTCTACTATCTTAGCCATTGCTCCACATTTACAAACAAGTGGTGGGTGGATAGTTTGAGTAGTTACAGAGTTAGGTACCCAGTGGGGCATGGTAGTTCACGCCTATAATCCCAGCAATTTGAGAAGCCAAGGTGGGAGGATTGCTTGAGCCTAGAAGCTTGAAACCAGCCTGAGCCACATGGCAAAACATTGTCTCTACAAAAACATTTTATTTGATTTTCTTTTTATGAGACGGAGTCTTGCTTTGTCACCCAGGCTGGAGTACAATGGCGTGATCTTGGCTCACTGCAACCTCCGCCTCCCGGGTTCAAGCGATTCTCCTGCCTCAGCCTCCTGAGTAGCTGGGATTACAGGCACCCGCTATCATGCCCAGATAATTTTTTTGTATTTTTGTAGAGATGGGGTTTCACCATGTCAGCTAGGCTGGTCTGAAACTCCTGACCTCAGGTGACATACCTGCCTCAGCCTCCCAAAGTGCTGGGATTACAGACAGGAGCCACTGCGCCAGCCTACAAAAACATTTTAAAAATTAGTTGAAAGGTGGTGCATACCTGTAGTCCCAGCTACTTGGATGGCTGAGATGGGAGGATCACTTGAACTGGGAGGTCAAGGCTGTAGTGAGCTGTGATCACACTACTGCACTCCAGCCTGAGTGACAGAGCCAGACCCTGTCTCAAAAAAAAAAAAAGTAGGATACCTTCTTTCCCTCAAGATTCCATGAGGGCAACGGGGTCCCTGTGAATCCTTAAGGAACCCATCTACACCCTATAAGGTCAGGAGTTGCTGATCATAAGGAGAAGGTCATCACCAAAGTGTTCCCTTCTGGACCTCTCAGGCCCAGAGCAAGCAGCACATTTGACACCAGGAGGGAGAATTATGGTGAGCCCAGGTCCAGAGGTCCAGAGGAGGGGTCTCTCTGGCTGGTCTTGGGCTCCAAAGACTCACCAATCCCTTTCCATGTACCTAAGGATTATACCTGGGAAGACCATGGCTACTCACTGATCCAGCGGCTCTACCCTGAGGGTGGGCAGCTGCTGGATGAGAAGTTCCAGGCAGCCTATAGCCTCACCTACAATACCATCGCCATGCACAGCGGTGTGGACACCTCTGTGCTCCGCAGGGCCATCTGGAACTATATCCACTGTGTCTTTGGCATCAGGTGAGTTCATGCCCTTTGATCTGGGGGGTGTGTGCACTGCAAGTCTTCACTCTGGGCTCACAGTTGTTTCTGTTATCTTTTTGTTTTTTTCTTTTCCTTTCTTTGCCTGTACTGTTTCTCAAAGCAAATTTAACTCTTTGGTGATTTTAAAAAATGATAGAAGTACTCATTGTTTGAACCTTGTAAATGAAACTCTTTAACTGCACTTCCAGAGATAACAATGGTTTGATATATGTACATGTATATAGACACACATTCACACATACATATACACACCATCCTATGTATATGTAGAGAGAGTTATGTTTGTATTTCCATTTTGAGTAGTAATTCTTCTCTCAAATAAGGATATATATATCGCATAGTATTTCACCATACCCGGCCAAACAATTAATTTTTTATTTAAAATAAAAAATATCGGGCAGAAGTGGTGGCTCATGCCTGTAACCCCAGCACTTTGGAAGACTGAGGCAGGTGGATTGCTGGAGTCCAGGAGTTTGAGACCAACCTGAGCTGCATGGTGAAACCCCATCTCTACAAAAAATACAAAAATTAGCCAGTTGTAGGGCTGATGCCTGTAGTTCCAGCTACTTGGGAAGCTGAGGCACGAGGATCCCTTGGGCCTGTGAGGTAGAGGTTTCAGTGAGCTGAGATCATAAGACTGCACTCCAGCCTGGACACCAGAGGAAAACTCTTATCTCAAAGTAAATAAATAACATTTAAAAACACAGTTAACAAAAAAGAAAAGAAAGGCAGGTGCAGTGGCTCACACCTGCAATCCCAGCACTTTAGGAGACCGAAGCAGGAGGATTACATGAGGCCAGGAGTTTGTTGCCTCAGCCTGGGCAACATAATAAGACCTATTTCTACAAAAAATTAAAATTAGGCTGGAGACAGTGGCTCAGGCCTATAAGCCCTGCACTTTGGGAGGTGGAGGCAGGTGGATCACCTGAGGTCAAGAGTTTGAAACCAGCCTTACCAACATGGAGAAACCCCATCTCTACTAAAAATACAAAATTAGCCTGGCATGGTGGTGCACGCCTGTAATCCCAGCTACTCGGGAGGCTGAGGCAGGAGAATCGCTTGAACCGGGGAAGAGGTTTCAGTGAGCTGAGATGGCGCCATTGTACTCCAGCCTGGGCAGCAAAAGCGGAACTCCATCTCAAAATAAATAAATAAATAAAATTAGCTGAGTAGGGGTGGCACTTGCCTGTAGTCGCAGGTATTCAAGAGGCTGAGACAGGAGGATCTCTTGTGCCCAAGAGCTCAAGGCTATAGTGAGCCATGATTGCACCAGTGCACTCCAGCCTGGGCAACACAGCAAGACCCTTCACTAGAAAAAAGAAAAGAAAAATTATGTGTTATACTATCTGCTCTTATAACTATCAGTTATCTCCTTCCTGTCTCTCTCTTTTTTTTTTTCTTTTCTTTTCTTTTTTTTTTTTTTTTTTTTTGAGAACAGAGTCTTGCTCTGTCACCCAGGCTCGAGTCAGTGGAGAGATCTCAGCTCACTGCAACTTCCAACTCCCAGGCTCAGGTGATCTTTTGCCTCATCCTTCTTAGTAGCTGGAATTACAGATGCACACCACCATGCACAACTAATTTTTGCATTTTTAGTAGAAATGGTGTTTCACCATGTTGGCCAGGCTGGTCTTGAACTGCTGACCTCAAGCGATCTGCTTTTCTCAGCCTCCCAAAGTACTGGGATTACAGGTGTGAGCCATCATGCCCGACACCTTTCTTTCTCTATGCACAAGTAACAAAAGCATATATAATTTACAAAAACAAGATCCGTTGTCATTTCCCTATTCATTTCAGTTATTGTATTCATTTACTCAAACATGAGCATGTTTTAGTGAACATAGGATTTTTTTCCTGCTTTTCTCACTTAACAGTTCATACCAAGCACCAAAAAATTATCCCCCAATTTTAAAAAAGATACATGTTCCTTTTAGAAAGTTTGTGTTTCTGTGTATTACTAGCTGTAAATCATATTTCACTGAGTGGGTTGAGCTATATTTAATTAACCATTCTCTTACTCTAGTTATTAGTAGGTTTCCAACCCATGGCTGGCCAAGGGCAGACTTCTCAGAATGTGGCTCAGGCTGGTTTCTACCCAGCCCTCAGGCCTCTCCGCTCTCCAACATGGTCCTTGCTCCTAATTCTTTGTCTTCCAAATCTGCTCTCCAGTTTTCAGCCAGTCATTCCTCCATCTGCACTGATCTGTGATTACATTGGCTGCCCTAACTCACTAGACTGAGGGTGACTCAGTGGCTTCTAGACTCATCACCAACTTGCTTTTTGGCTTTGAAGAAGTTAATCATCTTGTCTAGGGCTTAGTTTGCCCATCTGTGGAATGAGTACTACTCCTTTTTACCCTTATCCTCTTCCTTCCCTTCACTGACCTCCTCCTCTACCTTCTGTAGCCTTTACTGTAGAGTAGTGAAAATGGCCTCTGAGCTAGGCAAAGCTGGGTTTAAAACCCATTCCTGGCCAGGGACAGTGGCTCACACCTGTAATCCCAGCACTTTGGGAGGCTGAGGTGGATAGATCACCAGGTCAGGAGTTTGAGACCAGCCTGACCAATATGGTAAAACCCTGTCTCTGCTAAAAATACAAAAATTAGCCGGGAGTGGCAGCACACACCTATAATCCCAGCTACTCCGGAGACTGAGACAGGAGAATCACTTGAACCCAGAAGGCAGAGGTTGCAGTGAACTGAGATCACGCCACTGCACTCCATCCCGGCAAGAGAGTGAGACACTGTCTCAAAAAAAAAAACAACAAAAAACCATTCCTTGCTGTATTAACTAGGACAAGTGACTTCCTTTGTCTGAATCTCAGTTTTCTCATCTATAAAGTGGGGTTGATGAATGTAGTAGATTGCATACACCATCCAGTCATATACACAATAGTGTAGTTTTGAGGATTACATGAGTACATGTCCACATGGCACATAGTTGGTATTCAATACAGCGTGCTCATTCTCTGCATTCCTTGAAGTGGTCCCCTGCCAATATGGCAGCCTATAATACCTGATATCAGCTATTTCTCCAAGAGGAACTAGGCTTGTTGTTGCTTCTACCTTCTGACTTTTCTCAGCACTCTGTGTTCTTCCCTCTATAGGGTGTGGTTGGGGGGAGGAGCTGCCTCTGGGAGGAGAGGGTGAGTAATGCTGCTGGGACCTTTCCATCCAGATATGATGACTATGATTATGGGGAGGTGAACCAGCTCCTGGAGCGAAACCTTAAGGTCTATATCAAGACAGTGGCCTGCTACCCAGAGAAGACCACCCGAAGAATGTACAACCTCTTCTGGAGGCACTTTCGCCACTCAGAAAAGGTATGACCTATACAGGCAGGGCAGGATGGAAGTAGGCAAGCCCAGCCAGTGGAGAGGGCAAAGGGTTAGGACCCAGTGAGGTCTCCCAGACTGAGTCTGTCCTGCTAGGTGGGATACCTGGACCTATTGCTCTGGATTGAAGTCCTGTTCCACTGTGTGATTTCAGAGTCCATTTACTCACCTGTAAAATGGGAATGTGGGTGCCTGCTTCACATTAGTGGTAGCTTGATGGACCTGGGTTTAAATCATAACACTATCTCTTAGTAGCAGTGTGACTTTGGACAAGTCACATTATCTCTCTGAGCTTTTTTTTTTTTTGAGACAGAGTCTTGCTCTGGAGTGCAGTGGCGTGGTCTCGGTTCACTGCAACCTCCGCTTCTTGGGTTCAAGCAATTCTCCTGCCTTGGATTCCTAGTAGCTGGGATTATAGATGCGCATCACCACGCCTGGCTAATTTTTTGCATTTTTAGTAGAGATGGGGTTTCACCATGCTGGCCAGGCTGGTTTCGAACTCCTAACCTTGTGATCCTCCCGCCTCGGCCTCCTAAAGTGCTGGGATTACAGGTGCGCCATCGTGCCTGGCCTTCTCTGAGCTTTTTATCCTTTTGTTTTTGTTTTTGTTTTGAGATAGGATATTGCTCTGTTGCCCAGGCTGGAGTGGAGTGGCACAATTTCAACTCACTGGAGCCTCCACTTCCTGGGCTCAAGTGTTCTCCCACCTCTGTCCCCAGAGGGCCTGAGGCATGCACCAACTAGTATTTAAAATTTTTAGTAGAGATGAGGTCTCACTGTGTTGTCCATCCTGGTCTCAACCTTCTGAGCTCAAATGATCCTCCTGCCTCAGCCTCCCAGAGTTTTTTGTTTTTGTGATAGGGTCACACTATATTGCCCAGGCTATATTTGAACTTCTCGACTCAAGTGATCCTCTTGCCTCAGCTTCCTGAGTAGCTTGGATTTTATCTTTGTAATGGGAATAAATACTGCTATATTTCAAGATTGTTGGGAGGATAAAATGAGAAAATGTACGTAAACCTCTGATTCCCAGTAGATGCTCAGTTAGTGGTAGCTCTTGTTTCAGCTTCGGGAAATACAGAGTTCAGTCGTGATAGGAATGAATGTGCTTGTCCTTGTACTACACTGCTCAGAGCCTTAGCAGAGGCCAGGGCATCTCTGTAGGAAAGGAAATGGTGAGGTAAGTGGGTCAGGGATCTTGGCAGTCTGGGAGGTGTGTGGAGGGTGAGGAGTGACATCAGTTGCCAACATGCCCTCCTCTGTGCCCCAGGTCCACGTGAACTTGCTGCTCCTGGAGGCACGCATGCAAGCTGCTCTGCTCTACGCCCTCCGTGCCATCACCCGCTACATGACCTGACTCCCTCCCCAGCAGGACCTGAGCCCGGAGCAGCTCCCCACAAGGACTCCTCTGTCTGGAGACAGCCCCAGACCCTTTTGTGTCCCACGCCCACCCTCCCAACTCTGGAGTGGGCTTGTGTGTGATGTGCAGTCCCCAAGCCACACCTTTCCTTTTCCTCACTGGAATGGACAGTTCATTGCACTGACTCTGGGATCTCAGCCCTGCTCCTAGGAGCTGGAAGAGCACTAGGAGATCCCAAGGGACCACACCCTTCCTCCTTCCCCTGCCCCCAGAGGCAGAGGGCACAGGAAGGAAGATGGGCCAAGCTTGGACTTATGTACCACAAGTGTGGTGGCCTTCCTGAACTGGGAAGTCCCTGGCTGGCCCCCGAGGGAGAGGGGCAAATGCCTCCGGGACTGACACTCCAGGCAGCTTTGCCTTCTCTCACCTGTCATTCCCAGATTTCATTACCTCCCACTTGCCATTCACCCATCAATGTGAAAGTCAGGGTCACAGCTGGTCTGTGTGTCCAGTTCCCCAAAAGCCTGTTCTGTTGGGCGGCCTGAGGCTGTTCCCTGGTTGCCCAATTCCTAGTTCAGTTTTTTGACTTCCTTTGCCCTTTTTCCCTTTTCTCCATGTCTGATGGTGTGACGCAGGAGAGAGGCCAAGTACATAAAAAAGCAGATTAGAGAGTTTGAGCCTTTGCTGGTCACGTTGCTTTCTGAAGAAGAGGGAGTATTAGATTATAAATCCTCTTTATTTTGGTCCTTTATGCTTGAGGTTCCAACCTGAAGCCACAGGCAGTGTGTGAGAGGAGGAGGAGAGGGAGAATTCTGTTCTCCCAGAGCTGCACCTGCCTCGCAGAGGCCGGCATCCCCCTCCCCTGCCTCCAGTGGCTCTGCCACAGATGTTTGCCAAAAAGTTGAGCCTTTCTAGATGGCCTAGGTGGCAGCATGGCTCAGTAGGAGGGGCAGGAGGCACCAGGGTTCTTGTTTGGGCCCTGCCCCTGGGCCATGGCCAGGTGACCATGGCTACATTGCCAAACCTCTGACTGCCACAGCTGCATACTGAGAGGGTGGGTCTGAATCCCCACAATGTCTGAAGCTGCCCCCGGGATTCTCAGGCCAACCTGCCAACAGCAAATGGATTTTCTTGCAAGAACTTGAAGGCCTCCAGGGACCCCACTTCTGCAGCCAGTCTCTCCTGGGTGCCTTCTGGGGACTCCCACCCGTATCCCAGTATCTCAGCTGTCCCCTCTCCTGGAGTTTAAGTGGATTGCTTGGAGGCAGAAGCATCCAAGGACGGATCCCCAGGCACTTTCTGTAGCAAATGACTGTGAATTATGACTTTTCTTGCCCTTCTAGCAGTCTGTCCCTCCTCTCTGACCAGTTTAGAGGGCACTGAAGAAAGGCAAGGGCCGTGCTGCTGCTGGGCAGGGCAGGAGAGGAGCCTGGCCATGTGCCACATTTCATACCCGTGCAGGCACGGAGAAGCAATCGGCACCCCTTTCAGGCCTGACAGCCCTCCCTGTAAGAAGGTGTGCAGGAGAGAAGGGGCCCCGGCATGGGGGTTTGGGTTCTAGAGGGGGATGTGATGACTCTAAATGTTCACTGGGTGGGTAGGGAGTGGTATCCAGTGTTCAAGTGCAGAAATCTTTGGCTTTGCTACCAGTTCCATATGATGAGAAATAAACATTCACTGAGGTTTTGTTTCGTACTCCTTGTTTGTGGGCTGTTTTTTCAGTTTCCTGAAGGTCATAGTTCGCCTTGTAGCACACGAAGAGAGCTGTGATTGCATCATGGACCTGACCTGATAACCCCTGCCCTGCCGAAAATTTGTGCCCAGTGATTGCAGGTTGGGACTGTTGGCACTGAAAGTCTACTTCTGTCCCTTGGACATCCAGTCCTGTCACCCTTTGGTGGCTGGCCTGGCATTGTGGAGTAATAATGATCATGTTGTTTTTCTGACTAAGCCTGGCCATGGGCTGGGTACTTGGAGACCATTCCTCTGAATCGGCAGCAATCCTGAAAGGGAATTGAGACAGGTGAAGTGACATTGTTGAGGCCACATAGCTAATCGGTGGGAGGCCAAGGTTCCCACCCGCTCTACGTGACCCTGAGGCCTTGGCATTTTACCTTGCTGTTTTTCTCACTAGCAGACTTCCCTGTGACAGAGAGGCTGTTTGAATCTGGAAGGACCCTCTTGTGTTCCCAACCCCACCACATTATTACCTGCTTCTCATCCTTCCTCTCCAGCACCAGGGAGACAAAAGCAGGAATAAAGAGTTAGATGCAACCCCCAAGCTCTGCCAGTGCCGTTTATGGCTGTGTGACCTTGGTCAAGCTTCTTAACTTCTCTGGGCACCACGAACTAGTTAGCTTATCAGGAAAATCACATCATGATTAAGAGTTAGGACCTTTCATGTGGGCTTCCTACTTCCTCTAAACACTATCTTCACAAAAAGAAAACTAGGTCTCACAGGCAGCCTCCCCTGGTGGACACCGTGTTCCCCTTTTCCTTGAGGCACCTGCTCATTTTTGCTGGATCCCGTATACTTACCTTCCTCTAGAGTCATTTGAGAGGGTGTGAGAGAAAGTGAATCACACTTGGAGTACAAAACTTGGATTCTGATCCTGATTGAGCCACTCACTGTATTGCTGGGAAGATAGATTAATTTCACTGTGCCTCAAGTTTCCTCAGCCATAGAAATGAGGATAAAAGTTTGCCATTTCTTTTCCAGGTGGCATGCATTAGGTGTGTGTTTGTTTGTTTGAGATGGAGTCTCACTCTGTCACCCAGGCTGGAGTGCAGTGGCACCATCTGGGTTTACACTACAACCTCCACCTCCCAGGTTCTAGCAATCTCCCACCTCAGCCTCCCTAGTAGCTGGGATTACAGGCCTGCACCACCATGCCCGGCTAATTTTTGTATTTTTAGTAGAGACAGGGTTTCACCATGTTGGCCAGGCTGGTCTCCAACTCCTGACCTCAAGTGATCCACCTGCCTCAGCCTCCCAAAGTGCTGGGATTATAGGTGTGAGTCACTGTGCCTGGCCTAGGTGGCATGCTTGGAGTGTGACTGTTGCCAAATGTTTTCAAATTTAATCTCCCAATCGTCACAACAACCCTGTGAGGAATGGGTGTGTTCCCATTCTGCAGTTGTGGAAATAGACCTCAAATAACAATCTAGGGAACACCAGTGTAACAGACGGGCCCAGATTCAAATTCCAGCTTTGACATTTAATGTCTGTCTGATCATGAGCAAGTTGCTTCAATACTCCTCAATTTCCTTGTCTATGGGATGGAATTAATACCTAAGGTTACAGGAGGGTTGCGAGGATTAAATAGTGCATGAAAACCACCTAGGACAGTTCACCTAGCATTCATGAGCTGTTCAAGATTCAGAAATTTGCCCAAGGTCATGCAACTGAGGTAGAATTTGAATCCTTGTCATTCTGATTCCAGAGTTCTTTGTATTGTTTTCATTTTGTTTTGTTTTGTTTTGTTTTGAGATGGAGCTGGAGTGCATTGGCATTTTCAGTAGCGATGAGGTTTTGCCATGTTGGCCAGGCTGGTCTTGAACTCCTGACCTCAGGTGCTCCACCCACCTCGGCCTTCCAGTGGTGGGATTACAGGCGTGATCCAACATGCCCAGACTATTATTTCCATTTTAAAGTGGATCCCAACCACCACCCAGAGGATCCATCTTCCTTCCTTAACTCTTATAAAGTGCTTCTGTTTTCTTTTTTAATTTTTAATTTATTATTATTTTTTTAGAGACAGGCTTTCGCCATATTAGCCAGGATGGTTTCGATCTCCCGACCTTGTGATCCACCCACCTTGGCCTCCCAAAGTGCTGGGATTACAGGTGTGAGTCACCACGTCCGGCAGTGCTTCTGTTTTCTGAGGCTTTTTTTTCTAAAATTATCATTTGTGTGGCTCCCTCATCTCCCCATTCGATTGGGGGTCCCACGAAGGCAGGGATTTTTGTCTGGTATGTTCACTACTGTATTTCTCTCCAGAGCCAGCACAGAGCCTGACATGTAGTAGGGGTTGAAAAAATAGGTGTGGAATACATGCTTGTATCCACCAGGATACCTGGCCTAGTGCTGAACCTGGGTGTCAGTGCTCCAGAAATTATAGCCTCCTGCTGCTGTGGACCAGGCCTCTGTTCTGGCTGTCTCTCCCTGCCTGGTTGTCTGTTACATGGCTAGCTCTCAGACACTCATTGCCAGTCTAGTGTCAGGGAAAGAACATGGACTTTGGAACCAGACAAATGAGGCTCAAATCTGAGTGCAAATCCATCTGGAATGAGGCAGAGTATAAATAAACAAAACCGGCTGGGCGCGGTGGCTCACGCCTGTAATCCCAGCACTTTGGGAGGCTGAAGCGGGTGGATCATGAGGTCAGGAGTTGAAGACCAGCCTGACCAACATGGTGAAATCCCATCTCTACTAAAAATACAAAAATTAACTGGGCGTGGTGGCGGGCACCTGTAATCCCAGCTACTGGGGAGGCTGAGGCAGAACTGCTTGAACCCGGGAGGCGGAGGTTGCAGTGACCCAAGATTGCGCTGCTGCACTCCAGCCTGGGCGACAGAGTGAGATTCCATCTTAAAAAAACAAAAACAAAAAACTGTAGGTCAGGCACAGTGGCTCACACCTGTAATCCTAACACTTTGGGAGGCCAAGGCGGGTGGATCACCTGAGGTTGGGAGTTCAAGACCAGTCTGGCCAACATGGAGAAACCCTGTCTCTAGTAAAAGTACAAAATTAGCCAGGTGTGGTGGCATGAGCCTGTAATCCCAGCTACTCGGGAGGCTGAGGCAGGAGAATCACTTGAACCTGGAAGATGGAGGTTGCAGTGAGCCCAGATCGCGCCATTGCACTCCAGCCTGGGCAACAAGAGTGAAACTCCGTTTCAAAAAAAAAAAAATTGTTGTCAGGATCAAATAAGAAAATGTTGGATTCATTCCACAATGTTGCCAAAAAAAAAAAAAAAAAGAAAAGAAAATGTTGGATTCCAAAAACGGGGTTTAAAAAGAGAGAGAAAAAAATGATTATAAAGTGCCTGTTTAGTTAATTTAATTCTTCCTTTCAGCAGAAAAGAGTGAATGCCATTTTCTTTTTTTTCTTTTTTTCTGTCCAGCACCCACTCAGAGTCAATGCCATCTTCGTAGACTCAAAGCCACAGTTTCCTCATCTATGAAATGGGAATTGTGAGACACAAGATAACATAGAATTTCTACAACCTGGAATGTGTATGGGGCAAACTCCTTCTGAACCTGCAGTTCTCACCTTTAACATTGTCTCACCAGAGAGTTCGGACCTGATCTGTTTCTCAATCTCACCCTGTCCCCCATTTCTTCTCTCTTTAACACATTTCATGATCTTGTTTCCTGCCTATCTCCATGTTCACTGTTGTATCCCCAATGTCTACCACATGCTAGCATAAGTGCTCAACAAATGTTTGTTGTTTTCATTTTTTTTTTCTTTCCAACTTTTAAGTTCAGGAGTCATTAAATATTTGGGGGGCAGAATGAGGTGGCTCACACCTGTAATCCCAGCACTTTGGAAGGCTGAGGTGGGAGGATCACTTGAGCCCAGGAGATCAAGACCAGCCTAGGTAACATTTGAGACCCTGACTCTACAAAAAAAAAAGAAAAAATTTGCTGGATGTGGAGGCACGCACCTGTAGTCCCAGCCACTTGGGAGGCTGAGGTGGGAGGATCGCTTGAGCCTGGGAGGTCCAGGCTGCAGTGAGCTGTGATTGCACCACTGTACTCCAGCCTGAGTGAGACCATGTCTAAATATCTAAATATCTGAATATATATATATATATACATATATATATATATATATTAATCACTTATTTATGAGCCAATACTGTTCTAGACAATCCTAACCACAACCTTGAGACATAGGCAAAGTGAGGATTTTACCTATTTTATAGCTGTGAAAGCCAAGGTCTAGCAATATTAACATTGCCTAGACATGTCCCAAGCAAATTAGCAGGAGTTCTAGACTCTCCGGAAAGTGCTCTTTCCACCCACCCTTCCACTGCCTTCCAGGCGAAGGAGCATTGCAGGTCCAGGTACTAGTTCAGGCACTGTCTTAATTTGTGGCTTTAAGATTTAAGCTTTCTTTCCCTGAAGGCAAATGTTAGTTTTCCCGTCTCTAAAATGGGGAGAATCTTTGACCTGACCAGTGGTTAAGAATCAGCTGAGCTGACTGAAACATCACTGTGGTAAATAAAAATAAATACATATATATATTTTAAGAATCAGCTGAAATAATAGGCTGAAAGCATTTAATAAACTGAAAAGCACTCACTTATGGAGGAGGTTTGTTTGTTTTTGAGACAGGATCTCATTCTGTTGCCCATGCTGGAGTGCAGTGGCATGATCTCCTCTCACTGCAGCCTCCGCCTCCCAGGTTCAAGTGTTTCTTGAGCTTCAGCCTCTAAATAGCTGGGATTACAGGTGCATGCCACCATGCCCAGCTAAGTTTATATTTTTAGTAGAGATCGGGTTTTACCATGTTGGCCAGACTGGTCTCGAACTCCTGACCTCAAGTGATCCGCCTGCCTTGGCCTCCCAAAGTGCTGGGATTACAGGCATAAGCCACTGCACCGGGCCTATGAAGGAATTTTAAAATATTAATATGTAGAATGAACATTCTTCCCAAACAAGAGAAAACACTGTGGGCTGGGGAAGCCAGGGAAGTTTCCTAGAAGTGGTGGCATTTCAGCTGGACCTCCAGTACTCCTAGATAAGAACTTTGGGAAACAAAGCTCAGAGCCAAAGTCATTGAACAAAGCAGAACCCTCGAAGCCTCTCTGAGTTTTACTTTTTTCCCATGTCATATTGATATCTTCCTCTAATCTGCACTTCCCAGCTGCAATTTGTTTTTTCCTTTTAAACCAGATTTATAGAGTAGAATCTGCACATAATAAAATGCACACCTTTTTTTTAAGACAGGCTCACTGTGTCACCCAGGCTGGGGTGCAGTTGCACGATCTTGGCTCACTGCAACATCCGCCTCCCCAGTTCAAGCGATTTTCCTTCCTCAGCCTCCCATTAGCTGGAATTACAGGTGACCACCACCACACCCAGCTAATTTTTTGTATTGTTAGTAGAGACAGGGTTTTCCCATGTTGCCTAGGCTGGTTTCGAATTCCTGAGCTCAGGCAATCCGCCCACCTCAGCCTCCCAAAGTGCTGAGATTAAAAGCATGAGCCACTGTGTCTGGCCAAAATGCACACATTTTAAATGCAGACAGTTCTATGAGTTTTGACAAAAGCACAAACCTATGCAACTACCATCCAAAACTAATTCCGTTATGCTCCTTTGCATTGAATATCCCATCCTGCTTTCTGGCCCCAGGCACCCACTATCAGCTGTCATTATGAATTTGTTTTGTTTTTGTTGTTGTTGTTGTTGTTCTTAATCCATTTAATTATTTACCAGATGACAAAGTTTTGCGTTCAGAAATTAGCTTTTAAGTTTAGAACACAAACATAAATGCAACAAAATGTATTAATTCACTAGTCTTAAGACAATATTTTCATTCTAGAGTGTTTGCTAATGAATGCAGAGGTCATTAGATAAACTGAAAGTAACCTATTGAAGAAAAGAACTATAATAATCATAATTTACCCATTTACTGAAGAGAGTTTGACCATTAATAAAAATTATACCTACACATCGGGTGTGGTGGTTCACATCTGTAATCCCAACTACTCAGGAAGCTGAGGTGGGAAGACTGAAGCTGAGCCCAGGAGTTCCAGAAAAGCCTGGGCAATGTTGCAAGATTCCATCTTAAAAAATTATACCTACAAACTTAGAATAAGTACATGATAATCTGATCACTTCTTGACAAATGATGACATATAAATGGCAATATGTTGAATTAACAAATGTTTGTTATTATTTTTATTTTTTGAGACAGGGTCTCACTCCATTGCCCAGGCTGGAGTGCAGTGGCACGATCAGGGCTCACTGCAGCCTCAACCTCCTGGGCTCAAGTGATCTGCCCACCTCGGCCTCCCAAGGTGCTGGGATTACAGGCCTGAGCCACAGCACCTGGCCTTTTGTGTCTGTCTTCCTTGTTACCGTAAAGCTTTTGAAGGGAATTCATGTTGTTGTAAGTATCCATAGTTCATTCCTTTTTGTTGCTGAGTATAATACTATTATATGGATATATTACAATTCATTTATTCATTCATGAGTTGATAGACATTTAAGTTGTTTCCAATTTTGGCTATTATGAGTAAACCTGCTATTTATATGGACACGCCCAGCTATTTTTATTTCTTGTGGAGATGAGGGTCTCCCTATGTTGCCCAGACTGATGTAGAACTCCTGGGCTCCAGTGATCCTCCTGCGTTGGCCTCCCAAAGTGCTGGTGCTACAGCAATGAGCCATTGCACCCAGCTCTGGTTCCAGCTTCTCTGTGTCTTTGCTAACACGTGTTACTGTCAGTCTTTTTTCTTTGTTTGTTTCAGATGGAGTCTCGCTCTGTTGCCCGGGCTGGAATGCAGTGGTGTGATCTCAGCTCACTGCAATCTCTGCCTCCCAGGTTCAAGTGATTCTCCTGCCTTAGCCTCCTGGAACTACAGGCGTGCACCACCATTCCTGGCTAACTTTTGTGTTTTTAGTAGAGACAGGGTTTCACCATGTTGGTCAGGCTGGTCTCAAACTCCTGACCTCATGATCTGCCCACCTCGGCCTCCCAAAGTGCTGGGGTTACAGGTGGGAGCCACTGCGCCCGGCCGGTATTGTCAATCTGTTGACAGTCTTGCTGACATTGGTCTAGTGATTAAAAGCCTGTGCACTGGAACCAGAGTTCAAATTCCAGCTCTACTATTTGTTGTATGACTTTAGGTGAGTCACTTCACTCTGTTAGTCTCAGTTTACTCTTCTGGGAAAAGGGATAACAGTTCATAAGGTCCTCATGTCTATTCAGTTAAATCAGTGGTTCTCACTTTGGAATGATTTTGTCCTCACAGGACATTTGGCAAAGTCTGGAGACATTTTTGGCTGTGACAGGGTGCTTCTGGCATCTAGTGGGTAGAAGCCAGGGATGCTGCTAAGCATCCTCCAATGCACAGAACACAGAGTTATCCAGTTCAAAAAGGCAATGGCCCTGAGCTTAAGAAATTTGGAATTATATAATGCATGTAATGTGTTCAGTACAACACCTGGCACATATCAACTGCTTAGTAAATGGAAAACAAGTAGATTTCGGGGAAAAATATGTTTTCAAGAGCAGCAATATGAGTTTGATGGATCCAAATCATCATGGTCCTTTTCCTAAATATCTACATAAGGCTGTTACGAAGTGAGGAGGCTTACAATAAAGAACAAGTGGTTTGATCACATAAATCCCTCGGAAACCAAAAAGTGAGCAATATGTTCAAGACAGCAGACCTGCAGCCTTGGACCTTGGACTCCTCTGTGTGGGGGAGGATGGGAAGGCTTGCACGTTCCATGCCTCCTCCCACGCCAGGCAGCATCTCCCCTGGCTGGAGTTCCAGCTGTTGTCTGGGTCAGTGCAAACAGAGACCTTTGGGCTGCCCAGGATCCAGGATTTACAGCCCACAGACTCCTCCCAGTTTACCAGAGTGCTTGGAAGACATTCCAGGTCAGCAGGAATTAAGTAGGGCCCCCAAGGGGAGTGTGTCACGTGGTCTGATGACACAGCCAGGATGAACTGGAGAAGGGCAAAGCATAGTCCAGAGGAAAGTGCAGCCAAAGCTGAATTGATTCAATTCAACAACAAAGTTAAGCATTTAGCAACATCCGTTGTGTGCCTACTGTGCCAGCCTCTCCCTCTCCTATGTGGGAGGCCCTTTGGAATAGAGGTTAGGAGGACAATCTTTATGTAGAGAAGGACATTTGAATCCCAGCTCTGCCAGCACCAGGTGTGTGTCCTTTGCAAGGCACAGCATCTCTCTCTCTCTTTTTTGTTTTTTTTTTTTGAGACTGAGCCTCTGTCACCCAGGCTGGAGTGCAATGGCGTGATCTCAGCTCACTGCGACCTCCACCTCCCAGGTTCAAGCGATACCCCTGCCTCAGCCTTCCAAGTAGCTGGGACTACAAGTGTGTGGCACCATGCCTGGCTAGATTTTTTTGTATTTTAGTAGAGACGGGGTTTCATCATGTTGGCCAGGATGGTCTCGATCTCCTGACCTTGTGATACACTCGCCTCGGCCTCCCAAAGTGCTGGGATTACAGGTGTGAGCCACGGCGACTGGCCATGGCACATCATCTCTCTAAAACACATGGTAACCATGCAATAAACAATGTGTGTACGTATGTCTCAGTCCTCACAAAAAGGCGGTAACTATTACCATTCCCATTTTACAAAAGAATAAACCAAGACTCAACGGGGTAAAGGACTCTGTCCAATGTCATAGGACTAATTAAGTCGCAGAGCATCACTGTGACAGGCTTTTAGAGAGATGGAAAGATGAGTAAGATGGGGTCCCTGACTTCAAGCTTGGAGTTTCATAGAGGAGATAAAGGCAGGTAAAAGTCTAATTTCCAGCAAAGAGACAATGAGAGGTCTCTTTAATTCAGGTTTTATTCGAACCTAATAAAGAGCATTCAGGTTTGGTTAAGGTAGGACTGAGGTCAATTCCAGGTGGGGGCAATTAGGAAGGCTTCACAGAGGAAATGGCAGCTCAGCTGATCTTTGAAAGTGAGTCAGATTAAAAGCACGTAGTCAGAGACTGAAGTCCCAAGAAGTGTGACTATTGTGTTGGGCCACAGGATTTGTACATGTCAGGGTGGTCACAGAAGATCTGGCAGGGAAAGTTGATAAATTGGGCCAAGACTATTTGGTGGAAATGGGCAAGGGTGAGCTTCAACTTATTTAACAACCAGAAGGGCAGAGACACCAAATGATCAAAATGGATACTGAGCTATAAACAGCTCCCATGGCTATGCAGGTGGTGACAAACTAAATCCCATGCTGAATATCCTGAAAAGGGTGATGGCATTTACCCACTTCCCTCCTTTCCACGTTTTTTGGAAATAGCACACTCCTATTTTGCTTTAATGATCCACTTATCCTAATCTCAGTCTATATATTAATAGTTTGGGCTTCGGGAGGTGGCTCACACCTGTAATTCTAGCACGCTGGGAGGCCGAAGTGCGTGGATTACCTGTGGTCAGGAGTTCATGACCAACCTGGCCAACATGAAACCCCGTCTTTACTAAAAATACAAAAATTAGCCGGTCATGGTGGTGCTACTTGGGAGGCTGAGGCAGGAGAATCACTGGAATCCGGGAGGCAGAAGCTGCAGTGAGCCGAGATCGCACCACTGCACTCCAGCCTAAGTGACAGAGCAAGACTCAATAAAAAAAAAAAAAAAATCGGCCAGGCACGGTGGCTCACACCTGTAATCCCAGCACTTTGGGAGGCTGACGCAGGCGGATGGCTTGAGCTCAGGAGTTCGAGACCAGCTTGGCCAACATGGTGAAACCCATCTCTACTAAAAATGCAAAAATTATCTAGGTGTAGCGGCTCACATCTGTAGTCCTAGCTCCTTGGGAAGCTGAGTTAGGAGGATTGCTTGAACCCAAGAGTTTGAGACCAGCATGCAGAAAACAAAAGCAATTAACTCAGCGTGGTATTGTAGACATCTTCCAGCTACTCAGGAGGCTGAGGCTGAAGTGGAAGGATTGCTTGGGCCTGGGAGGCCTGGGCAGTAGTGCGGGAGCGGGGAACCCCACAAGAGCCAAGGCAAGGGTCTGAAGCCTCAGCCTGTTCTTATATAAATATAGAATTAGAAAAGAATTAGAGATATAGTTACATAGTTATTCCTATGTATAATCATAATTACATAGCTCTTCATGTGTAATCATAAATATATACATATATATAATCCTATAATCTTTAATCTTGCTAATAAGTCTCAGGTCAAGAAGTATGGGACTGAAGTGGCATTGGAAAAGAGGTGACCCTAAGGCAAGATGCTCTAAGTCCTCTGTCACGCCCGCATAAGGGCTGCTGGAGGACGCCTCGGCTGTGCTGCAGCGCCAGCGCTGGGAAAGTGCCGGCTGTTTAGCCAGTTAGGGAAGGAGACTCCAGGATGGCCAGACGTCTCCTTCCTCGGGAGAGTGAGGAGAAAACTCCGCTCTCCCAAGCTCTTGTGGTAGCCCCGACGGCTGTCAGATAAACCCGCAGACATCCGGGGGCTTGTCTCTATATGGTGCTGTGCTTCAGCGGTCACATTCCATATCTACTTTCAAGTTCTGCTTCTGCACCTGGTTCCTCTTTTTCTTAGAAGATAAGAATTAGTAATAGTAACATAAGTCTTAGTGACCTTGTTATTTCTTGACAAGTATGAAAAAAGTGCCGATGCCGGCCGGGCGTGGTGGCTCATGCCTGTAATCCAAGCACTTTGGAGGCCAAGGCGGGAGGATCACCTGAAGTTGGGAGTTCATGACCAGCCTGACCAACATGGTGAAACCCCGTCTTAAAAAAAAAAAAAATTAAAAAAATAAAATAAAAATAAAAAAAGAAAAAAAAGAAAAAAGTGCCGATGCCTTAGGTTTTCTCCTGGCCTCGGCTTCTTCAAAGTCTTGGGCCCCTGTCTCTGAGACACGTGATCTCCCTGACCCTATCACTGACCACCATGACCTCACCCTACCTGCCCTGTTCCCTGCTTTGTACTCAATAAAGTCAGACCAACAAACATATGAAAAAATGCTCATCACTGGTCATTAGAGAAGTGCAAATCAAAACCACATTGAGATACCATCTCACGCCAGTTAGAATGGCGATCGTTAAAAAATCTGGAGACAACAGATGCTGGAGAGGATGTGGAGAAATAGGAACGCTTTTACACTGTTGGTGGGAGTGTAAATTAGTTCAACCATTGTGGAAGACAGTGTGGCGATTCCTCAAAGACCTAGAAATAGAAATTCCATTTGACCCAGCAATCCCATTACTTAGTATATATCCAAAGGATTATAAATCGTTCTGTTATAAGGACACACGCACAGGTATGTTCAATGCGGCACTGTTTACAATAGCAAAGACCTGGAACCAAACCAAATGCCCATCAGTGATAGAGTGGACAAAGAAAATGTGGCACATATACACCATGGAATACTATGCAGCCATCAAAAACAATGAGTTCGTGTCCTTTGTAAGGACATGGATGAATCTGGAAACCATCATTCTCAGCAAACTAACACAAGAACAGAAAATCAAACACCACATGTTCTCATGTTGAACAATGAGAACACATGGACACAGGGAGAGGAGCAACACACACGGGGGTCTGTTGGGGGGGACTAGGGGAGAGACAGCAGGGGTGGGGAGGGATAACATGGGGAGAAATGCCAGATACAGGTGATGGGGATGGAGGCAGCAAACCACATTGCCATGTATGTACCTATGCAACAATCCTACATGTTCTGCACACGTACCCCAGAACCTAAAGTGCAATAAAATATATTAAATAAATACAATTTTAAAAAATAATAAAAGTCAGAGCATCCAAGCACTCGGGGCCACTGCTGGACTCTGAGCTTTGGTTGGCAGTGGACCACTGGGCCCAAACTGTTTTCTCTTTCTTGGTGTCTTGTGTCTTTTATTTCCACAGTTTCTCGTCTCCACACCGCCAGGGAGGGACTCACTGGACCCTGTAGGACTGGACCCTATACAGCAGTGACCCATGATTTTGCCACTGTACTCCAGCCTGGGCAACAGAGTGAATTCTTTTGTATGTATTTACTACAATTTGTGTATTAAAAAAATATATAATAAAATTATAAAAAATTATGAAAAAAATACAATAAAATCATGTTATCAGCAAATAGTATGAGCATGGAAAGATAGATCCAGCATATTGTTTAGTGATAAATCAAGCTACAAAACAGTATGCACTGTATAATTTATTTTTTCTTTTCTTCTTCTTCTTCTTTTTTTTTTTTTTTTGAGATAGAGTCTCACTGTGTCACCCAGGCTGGAGTGTATTGGCACCATCACAGCTCACTGCAGCCTCTACCTCATGAGCTTATGTGATCTTCCCACCTCAGTTCCTGAGTAGCTGGAAGGCACCGCCACACCCAGCTAATTTTTTGTATTTTTTGCAGAGGTGGGGTTTCACCATGTTGCCCAGGCTCCTCTCAAACTCCTGGCTCAAGTCATCTGCTGGGGTTGGCCCAGTATGATTTTTTTTTTCTTCTTTAAAAATATACGTATTTAGGCCGGGTGAGGTGGCTCACGCCTGTAATCCCAGCACTTTGGGAGGCCGAGGGGGGCGGATCATGAGGTCAGGATATCGAGACTATCCTGGCCATGGTGAAACCCTGTCCTTACCAAAATACAAAAAATTAGTGGAGTGTGGTGGTGCGTGCCTGTAGTCCCAGCTACTCGGGAGGCTGAGGCAGGGGAATCGCTTGAATCTGGGAGACGAAGGTTGCAGTGAGCAGAGATCGTGCCCACTGCACTCCGGCCTGGCAAAAGAGCAAGACTCTGTCTCAAAAAAAAAAAAAAAAAAATATATATATATATATATATATATATATATATACAGAAACAAAAACAAAACAAAAACCCACAGAGGTGGATGTGGATGTGAAGACACTGGAACCTAATATACTGCTGGGACTAGAAAATGGTTCCAGCTACTTTGAACAGTCTGGCATTTCCTCAAAATGTAAATCAAAGAATTATCATCTGATTCAGCAATTCTACTCTTAGGTACATATTCAAGAGAAATAAATACATTTGTCTACACAAAAACTTACACACAAGTGTTTACATCAGCATTATGCATAAGAGGCCAAAAGTGGAAACAACACAAATATCCATCAACCTTGAATGGTTAAAGAAAATATAGTATGTCTATATACTGGAAGATTATTCAGCAATACAAAGAAATAAACTACTGGTACATTTTGCAACATGAATGAACCTTGAAAACATTATGCTAAGTAAAAAGAAGTTAGCACAAAAGACCACATACTTTATGATTCCATTTATCTGAAATGATCAGAATCAGCAAATTTATAGGGACAGAAAATAGGAGGGTTTTTTTGGGGGGGGGCAGTTTGTTGTTTGTTTTTTAAAGAGGGTCTCATTCTGTCACCCCGCTGAAGTGTGCTCATCATAGTATAACACTGCAGCCTCAGACTACCAGGCTCAAGTGACCGCCTGCCTCAGCCTCCTGGGTAGCTGGGACTACAGGCACACACCACCATGCCTGGCTAATTTCAAAAAATATATGTTTTGTAGAGACAGGGTTTTGCTGTGTTTCCCAGGCTGGTCTTGAACTCCTGGGCTCATGCCTCCCAAAGCAAGCCAAGAAGCTCAAGCTTCTTGTCTCAGCCTCCCAAAGTGCTGGGATTATAGGCATAAACCACCAGAAAGTGGATCACCTGTTGTCTGGGGTGGAGGGGAGGAGAGTTTTGGAAAACTAGAGAATGACAGATAATAGGTGTTAAATTCCTGTGGGGGATGATAAAAGTGTTCTAAAATTAAGTGTGGTTATCGTTGCACAACTCAAACCATTTACTCGTATTTTTTTCTCATTTTTTTCTAACCCTCTTCATTAAGGTATGATTGATACATAAAAAGCTGCACTTATTTAATGTATGCAACTAGATGAGTCTGGGATGTATACTTGATGGGTGAATTATGTGATATATGAATTATATCTCAATAAAGCTATTATTTCAAAAAGAGAGAAAGATATTTCCAGGAATCAGTAGCCCTTCTTCGTGCCATTACAATCTAGTGGAGCTGGATGTCATGTCCTCAGGCAGTTCTTGGAACTATGAAAACAATCTTTTAACCACAGAAGAGTGAAAAATGGCAACGTGGTAAGAATGGAAAAACACACAGAGAGAATTCAAGTCCTTGATAAAATCTTGCAGCTACTGGAATAACCAATTCTAGAACTTCTCTATTTTGGGGCTTCTTAATATAAGACATAATAAATTTTTCTTAAATAATTCTGACATATTTTATTGCTAGTAATTTATTGAGGTAAAATTCACATAACCATAAAGTTAACTTTTGGGGGAGGGAGTATAACAGAGTCTCACTCTGTTGCCCAGGCTGGAGTGCCGTGGCACAATCATACCTCACTGCAGCCTCAAACTCCTGGGCTCAAGCAGTCCTCCTGTCCTAGCCTCCCCAGTAGCTAGGCATACGGGCACACACCACCAAGCCCAGCTAATTAAAATTAACCATCTTGGCCACATGCAGTGGCTCATGTCTGTCATCCCAATACTTTAGGAGGTTGAGAAGGTAGGATCACTTGAAGCCAAGAGTTTGAGACCAGACTTAGCAGCAAAACAAGACCACTGTCACTAAAAAAGAAAAAAAAAAAAAAAGCATGGTGGCATGCACCTGTAGTTCCAGCTATTTGGGAGGCTGAGGCAGGAGGATCCCTTGAGCCCAGGAGTTCGAAGCTACAGTGAGCTATAATCCCATCACTGCACTCCAGCCTGGGAAACAGAGTGCGACAAATGAAATTAACCATTTTATTTATTTTTATTTATTTATTTATTTATTTATTTATTTATTTTTGAGACACAGTCTCGCTCTGTCTCCCAGGCTGGAGTGTAATGGCGAGATCTTGGCTCACCACAATCTCTAGCTCCCAAATTCAAGTGATTCTTCTGCCTCAGCCTCCCAAGTAGCTGGGACTACAGGCATGCGCCACCACACCTGGCTAATTTTTGTATTTTTAGTAGAGACGGGGTTTCACCATATTGGTCACATATTGGTCTTGAACTCCTGACCTTGTGATCCACCCACCTCGGCCTCCTGATGTGCTGGGATTACAGGCATGAGCCACTGTGCCTGGGCCAGAAATTAACTATTTTAAAGTGAACAATTCAGGAGTCTTTAGCACAGTCACAATGCTGTGTAACCACCACCTCTAGTTCCAAAACATTTTCATTACTCCACCCATTTGCATTTTGTCCCTGTAGATTTCTTTTTTTATTATTTTCAAGACAGAATTTCACTCTGTTGCCCAGGCTGGAGTGCACAGGCGCAATCTTAGCTCACTCCAAGCTCAGCCTCCAGGGTTCGAGCGATTCTCGTGCCTAGCCTCCCAAGTAGCTGGGATTACAGGCATGTGCCACCACATCCAGCTAATTTTTGTATTTTTAGTAGAGATGGGGTTTCACCATGTTGGCCAAGCTGGTCTTGAACTCCTGGCCTCAAGTGATCTGCCTGCCTTGGCCTCCCAAAGTGCTGGGATTATAGGTGTAAGCCACTGCACTGGCCTGATATATCTATTCTGAATGCCTCATATAAATAGAGTTACACAATGTATGATCTCTTGTCCCTGTCTTCACTTAGCATAAATTTTTTTGAGGTTCATTTAGATCATAGCATGTATCAGCACTTCCTTCTTTTTTTATGTCTAAACAATAGTCTTTTGTATGTATTTACTACAATTTGTGTATCAGTTATCCACTGACGGACACTGGCTATCTGGACTAGTGCTGCTATGAACAAATGTGTACGAATACTTACTAGAGTACTTTTTTTCAATTATTTTGGGTATATGCCTAATGGAATTGCAGAGTTATATGGTAATTCTATGTTTAACTTTTTTTTTTTTTTGAGATGGAGTCTCGCTGTGTCACCCAGGCTGGAGTACAGTGGGGTGATCTCAGCTCACTGCAACCTCTGCCTCCCGGGTTCAAGCGGTTCTCATGCCTCAGCCTCCTGGGTAGCTGGGACTAAAGCACACACTACCACACCCAGCTAATTTTTTTTTTTTTAAGTAGAGTCAGGGTACCATGTTGGCCAGGGTGGTCTCAAATTCCTGACCTCAAGTGATCTGCCCGCCTCGGCCTCCCAGAGTGCTGGGATTACACGCGTGAGCCACTGTGTCTGGCCGTCTATGTTTAGCTTCTTGAGGAACTGCCCAAATGTTTTCCACAGAGGCTTAACCATTTGGCATTCTCACCAGCAATGTACAATGGTTCATATTATTCCATATTCTCACCAGTAGTTATTATTTTTTTAATTGTTATAGCCATCCTAGTGCATTTGAAGTTGTACCTCATTGTGGTTGATTTTATTTTTACTTGCAGCTAAAAACATATAAATTGATACAGGTGTTAAAAGTGGTAGAATTATGATTGTTTAAAATATTTTCTTCATTTTGATTATCTATATTTTGTAATTTTTCTATAATCATACTAATATTTATTAGGTCCTTACAATGTATGAGTACTAATGCTAACATACAATGTACTAAGCGTTTTATATGCATAATGTACTTTTCACAACAAATCTATAAGACAAGTCAAAACTAAGGGACCGGGAAGAAAAGCAACTTACTCCAGGACACATAGCATGTTTTAAGCATAGGGCTTAGGATTTTTCTTAATTAAACTTTTAATTTTGAGATAATTATAGCTTCACATGCAGCTATGAGAAATAATACCGGCCAGGCGAGGTGGCTCATGCCTGTAATCTCAGCACTTTGGGAGGCTGAGGTGGGCAGGTCATTTAAGCCCAGGAGTTATAAACCAGCCTGGACAGCACAGGGAGACTCCATCTCTACAAAAAATGTTTTAAAATAAGTCAGGCATGGTGGCACACAGTTGTGGTCTTAGCTACTTAGGAGGGTGAGGTGGGAGGATAGCTTGAACCCAAGAAGTCAGGGCTGCAGTAAGCCATGATTGTGCCACTGCACTCCAGCTTGGGTGACAAAGAGAGACCCTGTTTCAAAATAGGAAGGAAGGCAGGCAGGGAGGAAGAGAGGAAGGGAGGGCGGGAGAAGGGGAGGACGGGAGAGAGAATGAAGGGAGGGAGAAGGGAGGAAAGAGGGAGGAAACAAACAGATTCTATGTACTCTTTACCTAGTTTCCCCTAATGGTAATATCTTGAAAAAATACAGCACAGTATCACAACCAAGATATTCACATTGATACAGTCAAGACACAGAATATTTCCAACACTACCAGGATTACTCATATTGACCTTTCAATAGCCACCCCACTTCCTCCTGCCTCCACCTCCTCCTTAACCCTGGTAACTAGTAATTCTGTCTCCATTTTTATAATTTTGTCATTTCAAGAATTTTATATAAATAATCCACACACTTTAATCTTTTGAGATTGGCTTTTATTTCACTCGTCGTGATTCTCTGGAAATTCATCCAGGTTGTTCCAAGTATTCATATTTGTTTGTTTGTTTATTTGTTTGTTTGAGACAGGGTCTGGTTCTGTCACCCAGGCTGGAGTGCAGCAGCAGAGTCCGAGCTCACTGGCATCGTCAGCCTCTCTGGCTCAAGTGACCCTACCACTTTAGCCTCCCAAGTAGCTGGGACTACAGGTGCATGCCACAATGCCTTGCTAATTTTTGTATTTTTTTATAGAGATGAGGGTCTCCCTATGTTGCCCAGGCTGGTCTTAAGCTCCTGGGCTCAAGTGATCCTCCCACCTCAGCCTCCCAAAGTGTTGGGATTACAGGCGAGTCACCACCCCTAGCCTCGTTTCTTTATTTCTGAGTAATATTCCATGCTGAGTGGTATTCTGTGTATGTATTATGGTTTGTTTAACCATTCACCTACTGAAGAACATCTGGGTTGTTTCCAGTTTGGGACTACTACCAATAAAACTGCTCCAAACATTCACCTACAGGTTTTTGTCTTAATGTAAATCTTCATTTCTCTGGGATAAATGCTCGGGATTGCAATTTCTGGATTGTATGGTAGCTGTGTGGTTCATTTGTTTTTCTTTTTTTTTTTTTTTTGAGGCAGAGTTTTGCTTTTGTCGCCCAGTCTGGAGTGTAATGGCACCATCTTGGCTTACTGCAACCTCTGCCTCCTGGGTTCAAGCGATTCTCCTGCCTCAGCCTCCCGAATAGCTGGGATTACAGACTCTCACCACTGCTCCCAGCTAATTTTTGTATTTTTAGTAGAAACGGGTTTCACCATGTTGGCCAGGCTGGTCTCAAACTCCTGATCTCAGGTAATACACCTGCCTCCACCTCCCAAAGTGCTGGGATTATAGGCATGAGCTACAGTACATGGTCTATGTGCTTCATTTTGTAAGAAACTGACAGGCTAAGTGTGGTGGCTCATGCCTGTAATCCCAGCACTTTGGGAGGTGGAGGCAGGTGTATCACTTGAGGTCAGGACTTCCAGACCAGACTGGCCAATATGGTGAAACCCAATTTTTACTGAAAATACAAAAATTAGCTGGGCATGGTGGTACATACCTATAAACGCAGCTACTTGGGAGGCTGAGGCAGGAGAATTATACTTGAACCCGGGAAGCAGAGGTTGCAGTGAGCCAAGACTGTGCCACTGCACTCCAGTCTGGACAGCACAGTGAGTCCCCGTCTTAAAAAAAAAAAAAAAAAAAGGACCAGGCACGGTGGCTCACGCTTGTAATCGCAGCACTTTGGGAGGCTGAGGCAGGCAGATCATGAGGTCACGAGTTTGAGAGCAACCTGGCCAACATGGTGAAATCCCATCTCTACTAAAATACAAAATATTAGCCGGGTATGGTGGAGCACGCCTGTAGTCCCAGCTACTCAGGAGGCTGAGGCAGGAGAATCGCTTGAACCCAGGAGGCAGAGGTTGCAGTGAGCTGAGGTTGCACCACTCCACTCTGGCCTGGGTGATACAGCGAGACTGTGTCTCCAAAAAAAAAAAGAAGAAAGAAAGAAAAAAAGAAACTGACAAATTGTTTGAGTGCAGGGCCCAGGATTTTAATCACCTTATTCTACTGCTTATAAATGAACCTATAAATTTTTTTATTTTTAAAAGGAAAAAAAGAAATTTTCTTCCTGTTATGACTGTGATAAACTTGAGTAAGCATATATTTAAAAGAACAGCAATGTAAGCTTATTTTAAAAACTCTTCACAAGACACTTACACACTGAAATACATAGAGCCAAGGGCTGCTGAGCTGTTGGCCTCTGCGGAAGCTTAAGCAGTTCGTCTTTTCTCCGGCATGTGGTCTTTGTGGGTATGCCAGGATCACTGCACATATGCTCTCTGCTCTCTGAGCTCTTAGGAAGCCCCTGCACTACCCTAGTCTGGCAGAATTTGCCCTTTCTGAATCAGGTGAGTAACAGAAACCTGCTCAGCTTCAAGCTCTTTATGAAGATAGGGGAAGTGCAGCTGAGCCATGCAAAGGACTGGAGGTAGGAAATGGAAAGTTCTGCAGATCCAGTCAGCCAGCCCAGGGGGCCAGTCCCATGGTGCAAGTGTAGTTGCAGGCAAACAAAACAGTTAAGATCTTGGGCTCAGGAGTCCAATGGAGACATCCTGATTCTACCACTTACAAGCTGTGTGACACTAGGTAAGTTACTTAACCTCTCAGATCCCAGTTTCCTTATCTTAAAATAGGGTAATAAGCCTGGGCAACATAGTGAGACTTTGTCACTCAAAAACAAACAAAAAAAAAAATTAGTCAGGTGTGGTGGCACCCGCCTATGGTCCCAGCTACTTCGGAGGCTGAGGTGGGAAGATCACTTGAGCCAGGGAGGTTGAGGCTGCAGTGAGCCAGGATTGCACCACTGCGCCCCACCAGGGTGACAGAGCAAGGCCCTGTCTAAAAGTAAAAAAAAAAAAAAAAATAGAAAGGGGTAATAATTGTATCTATATTATTAGGTTCATATGGAGAATGGAGATTCATAGAGTTGATGCATATAAAAAATGCTTTAAAATAGGCAGAGTGGCTCATGCCTGTAATTCCAGGTATTTGGAAGGCTGAGGTAGGAAGATCCCTTGAGCCCAGGAATTCAAGTATGAAGTGAGCTATGATTGTGTCACTGCATTCCAGCCTGGGTAACAGAGCAAGACCCTTTCTCCTGTCATGCAGCAAGTGCTAATGTTAGGTATACAGTATTATTATTATTCCAGGATTAAATGAGAAGGCACATACATTGCAGCACCGTACTAGTAAGTGTTCAGTATACATTAGCTACGTGTTAGCTTTCAGTATTTTTGAACAGCTTTATTGAGATACAGTTCACATACTATATGAATGCACATTTCATTGGTTCTTAGGATACTGAGTTGTGCAACTGTCACTACAATCAATTTTAGAACATTTCGATGACTCCCAAAATAATCCTAAGACCACTTAGTCATCCCTGCTCCAGCCCTTATATCCCCCTAGCCCTAGGCAACCACTGATACACTTTCTGTTGCTATAGATCTGCCTATTCTGGACATTTCATATGCCTCATTTCTTTTTATTGTTGAATAATATTCCATGTGTGGATATACCACAAGTATTAATTTTTATTATCAATGATCCATGCTGTGATCATGCCACTGCACACCAGCCTGTGCAACAAAGTGAGACTCTATCTCTAAAACTATAATAATAGGCCAGGCACAGTGGCTTATACCTGTAATCCCAGCACTTTGGGAGGTTGAAGCAAGCAGATCAATTGAGGCCAGGAGTTCAAGACCAGACTAGGAAACATGACAAAACCCCATCTCTGCTACAAATACAATAATTAGCTGGGCATGGTGGCACATGCCTGTAATCCCAGCTACTCCAGAGGCTGAGGCACGAGAATCATTTGAACCCAGAAGGTGGAGGTTGCAGTGAGCCGCAGTTTTGCCACTGCACTGCACTTCAGCCAGGGCAACAAAAGCAAAACTCTGTCTCAAAAAAAAAAAATGTAATAATAATAATAACAATTCAACCACATCCCTGGAATTAGTTTCTTATAGCTGTTGCAATAAATTACCACAAATTTAGTGACTTAAAACAGCAGAAATACACTCTCTTGCTGTTCTGGAGGGTAGAGTCTGTAATGAGTCTAAAGGGGCTGAAATTAACTGGCAGGGCTGGTTGCTTCTAAAGGCTCCAGGGAAGAACTCATGCCTCTTCCAGCGACTGGTGGCTGAGGTTGCATCACTCCAGTCTCTGCTTTCATCATCTCATTGCCTTCTATTCTGTAGTCAAATCTTTACCTACTTCCCTCTTTTTTTTTTCTTTTTTTGAGATGGAGTCTCATTCTGTCACCAGGCTGGAGTGTAGTGGCACAATCTAGGCTCACTGCAATCTCTGCCTCTCAGATTCAAGCGATTCCCCTGCCTCAGCCTCCCGAGTAGCTGGAACTACAGGCGTGCACCACTACACCCGGCTAATTTTTTCTATTTTAGTAGTGATGGGGTTTCACCATGTTGGCCAAGATGGTCTCAATCTCCCGACCTCGTGATCCCGGCCTCGGCCTTCGAAAGTGCTGGGATTACAGGTGTGAGCCATCGAGTCCAGCCTCTACTTTCCTCTTATAAGGATATCTGTGATTACATTTATGGCCCACCTGGATAATCCAGGATAATCTCTTTATCTCAAGATTCTGAACTGAATCCTTTCTGCAAAGGGATTATGTTATATATAAGATAACACTGACAGGTTCCAGGGATTAGGGCTGAACATCTTTGTGAGGCATTATTCAGGCTACCACTCTCCTTGATTTATTATTATTTTTTTTTAAGATGGGGTTTCACCATGATGGCCAGGCTGGTCTTGAACTCCTGACCTCAGGTGATCCACCCACCTCGGCCTCCCAAAGGGCTAGGATTACAGGCATGAGCCACCACACCCGGCCTCTCCTTGATTTAAAATGTCTTTTTTCAGCTGGGCACCTTGGCTCATACCTGTGATCCCAGCACTTTGGGAGGCCAAGGTGGGCAGATCATCTGAGGTCGGGAGCTCAAGACCATCCTGGCCAACATGGTGAAACCCCATCTCTACTAAAAATACAAAACATAGCCGGGCATGGTGGCACACGCCTGTGGTCCCAGCTACTCGGGAGGCTGAGGCAGAAGAATCGCTTGGACCCAGGTGGCAGAGGTTGCAGTGAGCCGAGATTGGGCCACTGCACTCCAGTCTAGCAACAGAGCAAGACTCTGTCTCAAAAAAAAAAAATTGTCCGGCATTGGTGACACATGTCTGTAATCCCAGCTACAGGAGGCTGAGGCAGGAAAATCGCTTGAACCGGGCAGGCAGAGTTTGCAGTGAGCTAAGATCATACCATTGCACTCCAGCCTGGGCAACAAGAGCAAAACTTTGTCTCAAAAAAAAAAAAAAAAATTGCCTTTTCTAACACTAGGAAATTAATCAAATGATCAATAGGATAACAGTGATAAAACGGGCCTGGTGGTTTTGTCTATGATAGTTGTGCTGGCTGCTTTTTTTTTTAAGTTAGTAAATTTTTATTGAAGGATTTTCATGTTGTGATTTTTTTCCACTGTCCATCAAGGTCACTTTAGATCCTCTAAAGAGCTGGAGTAAAAAAAAAAAATTTTTTTTTGAGACAGTCTTCCTCTGTCACCAAGGGTGGAGAGCAGTGATGCGATCTCAGCTCACTGTAGCCTCCACCTCCTGGGTTCAAGCAATTCTCCGGCTTCAGCTTCCTAAGTAGCTTGTATTACAGGTGTGCACCACCACACCTGTCTAATTTTTGTATTTTCAGTAGAGATGGGATTTCACCATGTTGGTCAGGCTGGTCTGAGCCACCTCACAGGCTGGATTCAAAATTTATCCTCAAGTTAGCCCTTTTTAATGGAACTGATGCTTATTTTAATCCAGTTGTCCTGTCAGCCCATATATTTTTTTTTATTTTGGCTTCTATCATCTCCTTTTAATATGTATATACTAGCTGTGCGCAGTGGCTCACACCTGTAATCCCAACGTTTTGGGAGGCTGAGGCAGGTGGATCACCTGAGGTCAGGAGTTCAAGACCAACCTGGCCAACATGGCGAAACCCCATCTCTACTAAAAATACAAAATTAGCTGGGCATGGTGGCACATGCCTATATTCTCAGCTACTCAGGAGGCAAGGCTAGAGAAGTACCTGAACCTGGGAGGTGGAGGTTGCAGTGAGCTGAGAGTGCACCATTGTATTCCAGCATGGGTGACAAGAGTAAAACTTCATCTCAAATAAATAAATAAATAAAATGAATATACTGAAGAAGACTTCAAAATTCACCAAGAATCTGGGATCTAATTTTTTTTTTTTTTTTAGATGGAGTCTTACTCTGCCACCCAGGCTGGAGTGCAGTGGCATGATCTCAGCTCACTGCAACCTCTACCTCCCGGGTTCAAGTGATTCTCCTGCCTCAGCCTCCCAAGTGACTGGGATTACAGGCACCTGCCACCATGCCTGGCTAATTTTTGTATTTTTAGTAGAGACAGGGTTTCATCATGCTGGCCAGGCTGGCCTCGAACTCCTGACCTCAGGTGATTGACCCGCCTCGGCCTCCCAGAGTGCTGGGATTATAGGCTTGAGACACCATGCCCTGCCTGGGGTCTAATTTCTTTAACCAATTTACTTTAGGGTCATTTTTAGTGTAGGTGGATCTGCCTGGTTCTCAATTTGACTCCCTCTCTAAACACGAATTAGTTCAAATCATATTCATTTCTAAGCAATCACACTCAGAAAAATAAGTACAGACAGCTGGGCGTGGTGGCTCACACCTGTAATCCCAGCACTTTGGGAGGCTGAGGCAGACAGATCACGAGGTCAGGAGATTGAGACCAGCCTGGCCAACATAGTGAAACCCCATCTCTACTAAAAATACAAAAATTAGCTGGGTGTGGTGGCACCCACCTGTAGTCCCAGCTACTCAAGAGGCTGTCAGGAGAATGGCTTGAACCCGAGAGGTGGAGGTTGCAGTGAGCCACTCCAGCCTGGGCAACAGAGCAAGACTCCGTCTCAAAAAAAAAAAAAAAAAAAGTACAATGTGTGGAATATGCCAATACCTTTAACTCCAGACATCCTGTTTTCAAGATAAAAGCCTTTAAAACAAAAAGCCATCTGATGTATCAAGTCGACATGAAACTGGAATACAAAATTAATACAGCTGAGGATTTCCCTCATATCCCATGCTTTTTAACTATCTATTCTACAATCCTAGAATCAACCATTTTAAATTAAGAGACAGGGTCTGTCTTTGTTGCCCAGGCTGGAGTACAGTGAGGCCATCAAAGTTCAGTGCAGCCTCCAACTCCTGGGCTCAATCCTCCTGCCTCTGCCTCCCCTTCCTGAGCAGCTGCAACTTTAGGCACATGCCCTGATACCCAGCCAATTTTTAAATTTTTGTGGAGATGAGGTGTTACTTTCTTGCCCGGGCTGGTCTTAAACTCCTGGCTTCAAGTGATCCTCCCACCTTGGTCTCCTAAAGTGTGGCGATTGTAGGCATGGGCCACTGTGTCTGGCCTGGAACCAACCTTTATGGTTATCAATACTCTCATCAGTTAACTGTCTCAGGTATCATAATATCCCTTCTTGTATGTATCAAAACTCTTACTGAGTCAGGCACAGTGGCTCACGCCTGTAATCCCTGCATTTTGAGAGACCAAGGCAGGTGGATCACCTGAGGTCAGGCATTCGAGGCCAGCCTGGCCAACATGGCAAAACCCCATCTCTACTAAACATACAAAAATTAGCTGGGTGTGGTGGTGGACACCTGTAATCTGAGTTACTCAGGGGGCTGAGGCAGGAGAATCTCTTGAACCTGGGAGGGGGAGGTTGCAATGAGCCAAGATTGCACCATCGCACTCCAGCCTGAGTGACAGAGTGAGACTCTATCTCAAAAAAAAAAAAAAAAAAAAACCCTCATACGGAAATACAGAACAATGAGCTCTGGGTTGCAAAAAAAGAATTTTTGTTTTTTCACCTATCTGTAAAAACATATGTAAGTGCAGTGCTGGTTGCTTTTTGTTGTTGTTGTTATTGGACCTCAAGACCATTGGGAATGGTTGCTTTTTAACTACTTCTGTGTGAATGAGAAAGTACACTACAATAGCAGGAGGGGCAATTTCCATTTGGAGTGGAGGAAGAGGGAGATCTGGGCTCAGGATTCTAATAACAGTTTGTGAAGAGTTTCTATGTTTCAGGAATTTTACATATTTTATCTCCAAAAGACAATTTTGGCTGGACACAGTGGCTCACACCTGTAATCCCAGCACTTTAGAAGGTGGAGGTGGGAGGATCACTTGAGTCCAAAAGTTTGAGACCAGCTTGGGCAACATAGGGAGATCCCATCTCAATTTTATAAAAAATTACAGGCATGGTGGCACATGCCTTTGGTCCCAACTACTCAGGGGGTAAGGCTGAGGTGGGATGATCACTTGTGCCTGGGAGGTTGAGGCTGCAGTGACCCAAGACAGCGCCACTGCACTCCAGCCTGAGCAATAGAGCAAGAGCCTTTCTCAAAAAATAAATAAAAATAAAAAGACAATTTTGCAAGGTGGGCATTTTATAGAATAAGGAAGTTCAGATCTGAAAGATTCAAGCCACTTGCCCAAAGTCTTATAGACAGTGAGCAGCCAGATCCAGGACGGGAACTCAGGTCTGCAGGATGTGGATGCCAAAAAGCCCAGGCCTTGGCCACCATGCCAAGCTGCCTCTTGAGAAATAGGGGCTCCCCAGCCTCTAAAACATTCCCCTCTTCCTGACATTGGCCCTGGAAGATTGTTAGCCAGAACAACAACCAGGAGATGTTGTATGCAACTTAGGCACCCCAGTTCAGTCATCTGTGATGCCTCAAGGCCCAGAGTTCACAGTCTGTGCTTGGCACCCCCGTCAGAGCTTTGACAAGCAATGTGTTTGTTAGACACGATGTCCTTTTGAGGTTCAACCAAACAACTGCAGCCTGCCCGAACTGACCAGCAGAGCAGGCCTCGAGGCTGAGTCACCACCCGGGGTTGTTTCACAACCAACCTGTTTGTGCATTGAGGCAGCAGAGGCAGGAAAGGTCACTGGGTGGCCCGTGTCATCTTGAGCTTCTGGACAGAAAGGTGGTTCCCAGTGATAAATGCAAGGAGAGCCTGGCTCACCTGTACCCATACAGTTCTCACCCAAGATTTCTTTCTCTTCTTGTAGGCTCTCTCTTTAACTTAAGGTACCATCCTGAGTCAAGGGAAGTTTCAACAAACTCCAGTTCCTCATCTGTAAAATGGGAAATACAAACATATTTAAATTATTGTGCATCCGCTGGACATGGTGGCTCACGCCTGTAATCCCAGCACTTTGGGAGGCTGATGCTGGCAGATCACAAGGTCAGGAGATTAAGATCATCCTGGCCAACATGGTGAAACCCCATCTCTACTTAAAAATACAAAAATTAGCTGGGCATGGTGGTACGTGCCTGTAGTCCCAGCTACTCGGGAGGCTGAGGCCAGAGAATCACTTGAAGCAGGGAGTTGGAGGTTGCAGTGAGCTGAGATCGCGCAACTGTACTCCAGCCTGGTGACAGAGAGAGACTCTGTCGCAAAAAAATAAAAATTACTGTGCACCCTACATGCCCTGTATAATTTAATCTTTACAGCAAACCAATCATGTAGATGCTATAATTTCATTTTACAAATGCAGGTACTGAAGATCAGAGCTGTTACGTCACTCACCAAAGTCACACAGCTGGTTAGTGCAGGGTCAAGAATCAATCCTACGTCTGTATGACTAAAGAGCGTGGTTTCAAAAGGAAATGTTTAAGAGAAAAGTCTGGCTATGGTTCAGGGCTTGCTATTCCATGCTGAGTCATTTAGGCAAGTCCCTTCCACTCTATGGGCCTTGGTTTCCCATCCATTCTGTGGGGTCGGGGATAGGAAGCCGGACTAATGAGGCTGAAGGCCTCTTCCACCTTTAAGTCTATGGTTCTAGGATTTTAGGCAGAAGGTCTTTCCCTCAGTTATACCTTGAGCATAGTCTTTGTTTCCTGTATAGCCCACTCTTGAACTTCCTCTGGAGGAAGAGCAGACAGCAGTGATAAGGAATTCTTCCACCTCAGAGACTTCCTAGCAAGCTGCAGCTCTTGCACATTATAACTTTGTTGTGACTTCCATTGGGCCATGTCCACATCTGTGAAACTGGGATGACCACAGTATCAGCAACCCAGTCACAGTACACACCATTGTGCTAGATGCGTCATCTACATTTCCTCTTTACCTTGTAATGACATAGGAGAGGATGTCACTGCTTGAGGTTACCCGGTTTACAGGAAGCGGAGCTGCCATCTCAGCCTAGGCGTGTCTGCCTCTTTGCCCTTCGCCATACTGCTTCTCCTCTCTTAGCCTTGATGGTGGGAGAATGCACTGAAATGATGAATGAGAAGCACCTGTGATCTGTAGGGTGCCGTGCACATGTGAGCTATTACAGAATTGTTACTGGCTCTCCTTTTCAATGGGAGCTGGGACGTGAGTCTTCAACTGTTTTTGCATCCACAAATAATGCCAATGTGGGCCTTTCTACGGGTTCTTCATACATAATTGCTGACTAATATAATTCTGGCTGGGCTCAGTGGCTCACACCTGTAATCCTGACACTTTGGGAGGCCCAGGTGCGGGGATTGCCTGAGCTCAGGAGTTCGCAACCAGCCTGGGCAACATGGTGAAACCCCGTCTCTACTAAAAAAATACAAAAACTTAGCTGGGCATGGCAGCATGTGCCTGTAGTCCCAGCTACTCGGGAAGCTGAGCCAAGAGAATTGCTTGAACCAGGAGGCAGAGGTTGCAGTGAGCCAAGATCGCACCAGAGCGAAACTCCATCCCCCTCAAAAAAAAAAGATATAATTCTATTCACTAAGGACAAGTAGGTGGAATCAGTCAACAATACTCTGGCCAAGCAGAAGGACAACAATGTTGAGAATTAGCTCTGTGGTTGGCTTGGTCATTGCCAATCAACTATGCCCACTTCCCCCCTTTTTTTCCCCCTCCGGAGTAGCTGGGATTACAGGCACCCACCACCACACCCAGCTGATTTTTTGTATTTTTAATCGAGACCGGGTTTCACCATGTTCGCCCAGCTAGTCTTGAACTCCTGACTTCAAGTGATCTGCCCGGCTTGGCCTCCCAAAGTGCTGGGATTACAGGTGTGAGCCACCGCACCTTGCCTTCCCCCTTTATTTATTCTTAGCTTTTCTCTATTGTTTTACTTTATTTTATTATTATTTTTTGAGATGGAGTCTTGCTGTTGCTGTCCGTGCTGGAGTGCAATGACACAATCTCAGCTCACTGCAACCTCTGCCTCTTGGGTTCCAGCAATTCTCCTGCCTCAGTCTTCCCAACAGCTGAGATTACAGGCACCCACTACCATGCCTGGCTAATTTTTTGTATTTTTAGTAGAGACCCAGTTTCACCATGTTGGCCAGGCTGGTCTTGAACTGCTGACCTCAGGTGATCCACCTGCCTTGGCCTCCCAAAGTGCTGGGATTACAAGCGTGAGCCACTGTGCCTGGCCTATTTTATTTTTTGAGACAGGGTTTTGCTCTGTTGCTTGGGATGGAGTGCAGTGGCACCATCATGGCTCACTGTAGGCTTGACCTCTCAGGTTCAAGCGATCTTCCTGTCTCAGCCTCCTGAATAGCTGGGACCACAGGTATATGCCATCATGTTCAGCTAATTTTTTTATTTTTTGTAGAGATGAAGTCTTGCCATGTTGCCCAGGCTGGTCTTGAACTCCCGAACTCAAGTGATCCACCTGTCTCATCCTTCCAAAGTGCTGGGATTATAGGGATGAGGCACCACACCCAACCATATTCTTAGCTTTCCTCTGCTGTTATGAATTTTGTCATTTTCATGCTGACACATTCTCACTCTCTTTTGTTTGGGACAGGGTCTTGCTTTGTTGCCCAGCCTTGAGTACAGTGGAGTGATCAAGCTCACTGCAGCCTCTATCTCTCGAGCTCAAGTGATCCTCCCTCCTCAGCCTCCTAAGTAGCTAGGACTATGGGCACGTGCCATCACACCTTGCTAATGTTTATTAATTTTTAGTAGAAACAAGTTATCGTTATGTTGCCCAGGCTGGTCTCAAACTCCTGAGCTCAGCCAGGCATGGTGGCTCACGACTGTAATCCCAGCACTTTGGGAGGTCAAGGTGGGTGGATCACCTGAGGTCAGGAGTTCAAGACCAACCTGGCCAACATGGCAAAACCCCATCTCTACTAAAAATACAAAAATTAGCTGCTCATGGTCTCATGCGCCTGTAGTCCCAGCTGCTGGGGAGGCTGAGGCAGGAGAATCACTTGAACCTGAGAGGCAGAGGTTGCATTGAGCAGAGATCACGCTACTGCACTCCAGCCTGGGTGACAGACTCAAAAAAAAAAAGCCTCCTGGCCAACTGTGGTGGCTCACGCCTGTAATCCCAGCACTTTGGGAGGCCAAAGCAAGCAGGTCACCTGAGGTGGGGAGTTTGAGATCAACCTGACCAACATGGAGAAACCCTGTCTTTACTAAAAATACAAAATTAGCCAGGTGTGGTGCCGCATGCCTGTAATCCCAGCTACTCAGGAGGCTGAGGCAGGAGAATCGCTTGAACTCAGGAGGCAGAGGTTGTAGTGAGCCGAGGTGGCACCATTGCACTCCAGCCTGGGCAACAAGAGCAAAACTCCATTTCAAAAAAAAAAAAGGGTTCCTGAGCTCAAGCAATCCTTCCGCCTCGGCATCCTGAAGTGCATGAGCCACCACACTGGCCTCACAGTCTCACTCTTTCCCCCAAGGAAATGAGAGAAGAGAACCCTAAGAGTCTGTAGAAAAGCCAATCAAACTCTGATTCGTTATCAGTTCACCTGTTTAACCTCCATTCTCATTTCTCGCCTAGCTGTCAAAGTCACACACCTGTCTGCCACAGCTGACTCTTATTCTCTAGCAGGACTTCAAGATTTCTGTAAAAACCTGGGATTTCTGGGCACTCCAGTCTATTCATTCTTCTCTACTTCCTAATGGGATTAATTACCTCTCTTACGCTGTTATTTTATTTACTAATATTTATTGTGTACCAAACACTGTGCTTAGAATTGTAGTGGCTTTCCAATTTCTCAAAATGGATAGAATAATTTTTGTGTACATTTTAGAGTTTTCTTCTAAAATATTAGAATTTCTAGTCCTGGCACAGTGGTTTATGCCTGTAATCCCAACACTTTAGGAAGCCAAGGCAGGAGGATCACTTGAGCTAGGGAGTTCGAGACCAGCCTGGGCAACATGGTAAAACCCCATCTCTACCAAAAACACAAAAAGCCAGACATGGTGGCGGGTGCCTGTGTTCCCAGCTACTTGGTGTTTTGTTTTTGCTTTTGTTTTTTAGATGGAGTCTCACGCTGTCACCCAGGCTGGAGTGCAGTGGCATTATCTTGGCTCACTGCAAACTCCACCTCCCAGGTTCAAGAGATTCTCCTGCCTCAACCTCCTGAGTAGCTGCGATTACAGGCACGCACCACCATGCCCAGCTAATTTTTACACTTTTAGTAGAGACAGGGTTTGACTGTGTTGGCCAGGCTGGTGTCAAACTGACCTCAGGTAATCTACCAGCCTCAGCTTCCCAAAATCCTAGGATTACAGGTATGAGGCACCTCACTCAACCAGTCCCAGCTACTTGCGAGGCTTCAGTGGCAGGATCACTTGAGCCCGGGAGGTGGAGGTTGCAGTGCCCACTGCACTCCAGCGTGGGTGACGGAGTGAGATCCCATCTCAAAATAAATAATTAATTAAATAAAATATATTATAATTTCTTACAATGAGCACATAATGCTCTTGTAACCAGAAAAAACTACAAATGTTTTTCATTATTTTAATTAATTTTATTGAGTTAATTTACATACAATTAAAATATATCTGGTTAGGCTGGGCATGGTGGTTCCCATCTGTAATCCCAGCACTTTGGAAGGCCAAGGTAGGTGTATCACCTTAGGTCAGGAGTTCAAGACTAGCCTGGGCAAATGGCAAAACCCTGTCTCTACTAAATGCATGTAATCCCAGCTACTTGAGAGACTGAGGCAGGAGAATCACTTGAACCCAGGAAGCGGAGGTTGCAGTGAGCCGAGACTGCATCATTACACTCCAGCCTGGGTGACAAGAGCGAAACTCCATCTCAAAATAAATAAAATAAAATGTATCTGTTTAAATGTACAGCTTGATGAGTGTTGACAAATATACACACTTGAGCACCTGCCATCACACTCAAAATATAGAATATTTCCATTTTTCCAGAAAGTTCTCTTATGTCCCTTTGCAATCAGTCCTCCCTATTTCCCACTAGGCAAGCACGGATTTTATTTCTCTCACTGTAGATTAGTTTTGTCTCTTCTAGAACATCACATAGATGGAACCATGAATTACATATTCTGTTGTGTCTGACTTATTTCACTTAGAATGTTGTTATTATTTTAGAGGAAGGGTCTTGCTCCGTCACCCAGGCTGGAGTGCAGTGTTACAATCATAGCACACTGCAGCCTCAAACCCCTGGGCTCAAGAGATTCTCCTGCCTCAGCCTCCAGAATATCTGGGTCTATGGTTGCATGCCACCACGCCCAGTTTGGATTCATCTGTCTTATTATGCCCATCAGTAGTTTTTTTCTTTTTCTTTTTCTTTTTTTTTTTTGCTGAGTAGTATTTCATTGTAGAAATAAATGAAATGAATCACAATTTGTTTATCCACTTGTGTGTGGACATTTTTTTTTTCAAGTTTTTTTTCTTTTTGAAATGAAGTTTCGCTCTTGTTGTCCAGGCTGGAGTGCAATGGCGTGATCGTGGCTCACGGCAACCTCCGCCTCCTGGGTTCAAGCAATTGTCCTGCCTTAGCCTCCCAAGTAGCTAGGATTACAGGCGCGCATCACCACGCCTGGCTAATTTTGTATTTTTAGTAGAGAAAGGGTTTCTTCATGTTGGTCAGGCTTGTCGGGAACTCCCGACCTCAGGTGATCCACCTACCTCGGCCTCCCGGAGCGCTGGGATTACAGGCATGAGCCACTGCACCCGAACGTTATTTTTCTTTTAAAAGAAAAAAGTTATTTTCTTTTACTGTTTTATTGTTTTTTTGAGATGGATTCTCGCCCTGTTGCCTAGGCTGGCGTGCAATGGCGCCATCTCAGCTCACTGAAACCCCCGCCTCCTGGGTTCAAGTGATTCTCCTGCCTCAGCCTACTGAGTAACTGGGATTACAGGCATGCACCACCATGCCCAGCTAATTTTTTTCACCATGTTGGCCAGGATGGTCTCGAACTCCTGACTTCATGATCTGCCCACCTCGGTCTCCCAAAGTGTTGGGATTACAGGAGTGAGCCACCTTTTTTTTTCTTTCTTTCTTTCTTTCTTTCTTTTTTTTCTGGCAGATAGACTTTCCTCATGTGAGCCACCTTTTTAAGTAACCCACACTCATCAAAAATTTGGAAAATAGGCTGGGTATAGTGGCTCACTCCCAGTTACTTGGAAGGCTGAAGTGGGAGGATCACTGGAGCCTGAGAGGTTGATGCTGCAGTGAGCTATGATCTTGCCACTGCCCTCCAGCCTGGGTGACAGAGGAAAAAAACTGAGGCAGGAGAATTGCTTAAACCCAGGAGTCGATGGTTGCAGTGAGCCGAGATTGCACCACTGCAGTCCAGCCTGGGCAACAGAGTGAGACTCTGTCTCAAAAAAAGAAAAAAAAAAAAAAGGAAAACAGAGACAAGTGGAGATAAAATGATCTTTGGTTCCATTAAACAAAGGCAATTATTTTTAGTATTTCGGTGTTATGTTTTCTTCCTCTGTATACAGATGTTTTAAGGACTCTAATTCAAATCACACTGTACATTTGTAACTGGCTTGATTGTTTAATATTATATCATAAATATTTTCCATCTTATTACTTTTGTAACCATTTTCAATATTATTTAATATTTTATCAGTAGAATGTGGACTCTGTCAGGACAGAGGTTTAGGTTGTTTCACTTATTCTTTATATTCCCAAAGCCCAGGATGGTGCCTCACCTACAGCAGGCACATAGTAAGTGCTGACTGAATTGTGTGCCACAATGTGCCTTGCTATGCTCATATGGAGAATGTGCCAACTCTCCTTACAATGTTCTTTTCACTAATTCTTTTTCTTTTTTCTTTTTCTTTTTCTTTTTTTTTGACAGTCTGGTTCTGTCACTCAGGCTAGAGTGCAGTGTCAGCATCTCAGCTCACTATAGCTTTGAACTCCTGGGCTCAAGCGACATCCCACTTCACCCTCCCAAGTAGATGGAATTGCAGGCACTGGCTACCATGCCTGGCTAATTGTAAAATTTTTGTAGAAACAGGGTCTCCCTATGTTGCCTGGGCTGGTTTCTAACTACTGTGCTCAAGTGATCTGTCCACCTTGGTCTCCCAAAGTGCTGGAATTACAGGTAGAATCCACCATGTCCAGGACTCATCTTAAGTCCTAAGCACTAGTGTGTTAACCTCTGCCCTTCTGCTTCTCCATGAAGCCTTTCTGAGCTTTCTCATCTCCTCTGGGTTGTACAAAGAGTCTCCTCCAGAAAACATCTGAGTTGATGGTATAAATAATGGCATAAAACCATTTGACCCAAGGAAGGGGGTAATTGTGAAGAGAGCTTAGGGGACCAGAAACAAACTCTTTTACTTCCAAATATATTATATAGCAGACTTGCAATTCTGGCAGCTATGAGATGGAAAGAATACCACCTGCTTCTGAGAGCTAGTATGAGGAGGAAATGAATTATACAGATTCGGCTGAGCATGGTGGCTCACACCTGTAATCTCAGCACTTTGGGAGACCAAGGTGGGTAGATCACCTGAGTCAGTAGTTCAAGACCAGACTGGCCAACATGGTGAAATCCTGTCTCTACTAAAAATACAAAAGTTAGCCAAGCATGGTGGTGCATGCTTGTCATCCCAGCTACTTGGGAGGCTGAGGCAGGAGAATTGCTTGAACCTGGTAGATGGAGGTTGCAGTGAGCTGAGATCATGCCATTGCACTTCCGCCTGGACGATAGCGTGAGACTTTGTCTCGAAAAAAAAAAAATTATACACATTCACAGCAAGTGCTTATCCTAGAGCCTGGCACCCAGTAATCACTCACTAAAGGGGAGCTGTCCAGGAAATTTGAGACCCAGTGGGTTAATTATCTTCAGACTAAAACCAACACTGATTTCCCCAGACAGCCTGGGAGGGGAGAAACCCAAACAGACAGTTACAGTTCAGCTAAAACAGAGCTAATCTTTAATCTTTTATGGATACATGTAATACATTAACTATTATAGCCTATCCCCTCAAGGCACCTCAACACCTGGTCAACCAGAGGCTAGAGCTGGGTTGGCTGGGCTAAGAGGAAGGGAGCAAGTAAACAGGCCAATTACCCTTCTGCAACAGAATTTCTTAGGGCCCCGCCTTGAGAGTAAGAGAATTAAATGGCTAATGCTGCCTGTCATTCAGCCGGTGGGGTGGGGAGGTGAATTTCTTGAGTCAGCACCCAATGAAGAACACTAGGCACAAAATTACATGAGATGTTTTACCTGTCTCTCAGCAAACTAAACGCCTTCAGAACAAGAATGGTGTCATTTCTTATTTGTCATTGGGTGTTTGCTGATGGTAATTACTATTAATGATGCTGTAGTTGTCATAATAGAAAAAAAAACCAAAGGCGTAGAATTACTAAGGCTAAGTATCTATGAAATCATAAAGTTCCATTACTGCATTTCCTTTTCATTTCTTCTTTTTCTTTTCTTCTTCTTCTTCTTTTTTTTTTTTTGAGATGGAGTTTCTCTCTTGCTGCCCAGGCTGGAGTGCAATGGCGTGATCCCAGCTCACCGCAACCTCTGCCTCCAGGATTCAAACAATTCTCCTGCCTCAGCCTCCCAAGTAGCTAGGATTACAGAAATGTGCCAATACGCCTGGCTAATTTTGTATTTTTATTAGAGATGGGGTTTCTTCATATTGGTCAGGCTGGTCTGGAACTCTCGACTTCAGGTGATCCGCCTGCCTCGGCCTCCCAAAGTGCTGGGATTACAGGTGTGAGCCACCGCACCCGGCTGACTACTGCATTTTCTCAACACTAAGATGCATTTTGTGTCTGTGTTTATCAGGCTTCAATTTATAACATATATAGAGTGTTTATCAATTGCCTGAAACTCTGTTATTAAATAAATACTATGACTTATAGTGGATAGTGTCTAGGAATCAAGGAAATATGATAGTTCAAACTCCCAGTCTGAGAAAGAATTCTTTTCTTTTTCTTTTTTTTGAGACAGAGTCTCGCTCTGTCACCCAGGCTGGAGTGCATTGGCGCCATCTCGGCTCACTGCAACCTCCACCTCCCAGGTTCAAGCAATTCCCCTGCCTGAGCTTGTGGAGTAACTGGGATTACAGGCATGTGCCACCACTCCCAGCTAATTTTTGTGCTTTTAGTAGAGATGAGGTTTCACCATGTTGGCCAGGCTGGTCTTGAAGTCCTGACCTCAGATGATCTGCCCACCTGGGTTTCCCAAAGTGCTGGGATTGCAGGCGTGAGTTACTGTGCTCGGCCAAGAATTCTTTCTACCACAGTCTCTCCTTCAGTATTCTCACTGGAAGGGAGTCTACTTTGTATCCAGGCACCCCTTCCATTACTGGACACCTCCACTGCAACCAGTTGTTTGTTCCTCATATTACCCTGAAATCTACATCCCTATAATTTTCACCCAACGATTCTAGTCCTGTCCTCTAAAACTAATCAAAAGCAGTCAGTTTTTCTTAGTAGGTTATTATAGATTGAATGTTTGTGTCTCTCTAAAATTCACATGCTGATTCCTGGGAGGAGCAGAAATTTCACCCAGTACTACATAGGCACTGTGAACACCTGGAGGGCCTTTAAAAAAAAAAAAAAGAATCCTAACCTCCAATGTGATAGTGAGCCTTTGGGAGACAATTAGGTCATGAGGGTGAACTCTTCATGAATGAGATTAGTGCCCTTGTAGGTAAAAACAAGAGGTGATTTTTTTCTCAGTCATGTGATCATATGAGAACACAGCTAAGACAATACAGACACCACATCTATCAGCACCTCAATCTCAGACTTCCCAGCCTCCAGAAATGTGTGAAATCATTCGTTGTTCTGGCCACCCAGTCTATGGTAATTTGTTATAGCAATCCAAACTAACACAGAGCAAAGTCTCAGTACAATAAATCTCTGCAGGCAGACAGATTTGGCTTTTAATCCTGACTCTGACACTTATTAGCAATGTACTTAACTTCTCAGGGCCTATTTCCTCATCTGTTAAGTCGGCTGAAGTCCCCATGGTTGTGAGAGTTAAATGAGATAAATGTACACTTACCCTAACTTTACCCCCTCCTCTTCATCGTTCCTCAATCCCCACTGGCTTTGTCATATATTCTTCTACTGGAAGACAGATGTCATGTTCCACCCTTTGTAAGTCTTTTCTAATTAAACATTCCCCAGTTCCTAAACCATTCTCCAAATAGTAAATCTGATTCATTGCATGCCTACAATATACAGTATATGCCAGGCACTGCCAAAGGCCTAAGAAGTTAAAGAAATTGCCTAGACCCACAAAAGCAGTGGCCAGAATTATAGATCTGTCTGGCTGTAAAGCCACACCTTCAAATCTAGATCCTATAGCAGCACTGTCCAACAGAAATATGTAAGTCACATATGTAGTTTTAAATATTCTATCCCAGGCACGGTGGCTCACACCAACAATCTGGGAGGCCGAGGCGGGAGGGATCACTTGAGGACAAGAGTTCAAGACCAGGCTGGCTAACATGGTGAAATCTCATCAACAGAAAAAAAAAATTGGCCGGGTGCAGTGGCTCATGCCTGTAATCCCAGCACTTTGGGAGGCTGAGGCGGGTAGATCACAAAGTCAGGAGTTTAAGACCAGCCTGGCCAAGACAGTGAAACCTTGTCTCTACTAGAAATACAAAAATTAGCCAGGCGTGGTGGCAGGTGCCTATAATCCCAGCTACTGGAGACGCTGAGGCACAGAACTGCTTGAACCTGGGAGGTGGAGGTTGCAGTGAGCCGAGATCACGCCTGCACTCCAGCCTGCGTGACAGAACAAGACTCCACCTCAAAAAAAAAAAAAATTAGGCGGGCATGGTGGCATACACCTGTAGTCCCAGCTACTCAGGAGGCTGAGGCATAAGAATTGCTTGAGTCTGGGAAGCAGAGGTTGCAGTGAGCTAAGATCGTGCCATTGCACTCCAGCCTGGGTGACAGAGCGAGACTGTCTCCAAATAAATAAACAAGTAGGTAAATAAATAAATATTCTAGTAACACCTTTTAAGAAGTAAAAATAAGCCAGGCTCGGTGGCTCATGCCTGTAATCCCAGCACTTTGGGAGGCTGAGGTGGGTGGATCATCTGAGGTCAGGAGACCAGCCTGGCCAACATGGTGAAACCTTGTCTCTACTAAATAATACAGAAACTGGCATGGTGGCAGGCACCTGTAGTCCCAGCAACTGGGGAGGCTGAGGAAGGACAATTGCAAAAACAAAACAAAACAATTTTAAAAATGTAAAAATAAATAAACAAGTTAAATTAGATGTAATTATATGTATATAATTTTTTTTTTTTTGAGACAGAGTTTTGCTCTTGTTGCCCAGGCTGGAGTGCATTAGCGCAATCTCAGCTCACCACAACCTCTGCCTCCTGGGTTCAAGCAATTCTCCTGCCTCAGCCTTCCAAGTAGCTGGGATTACAGGCATGCACCACCACATCTGGCTAATTTTGTATTTTTCTCCATGTTGGTCAGGCTGGTCTCAAACTCCCAACTTCAGATGATTCAGGCAAATCAGGTGTGGTGGCTCACACCTATAAACCCAACACTTTGGGAGGACTAGGCAACAGGATTTCTCTAGCCCAGGAGTTGGAAACCAGCCTGGTCAATATAGTGAGACCCTGTGACTACCAAAAAAGTAAAGAGAAAAAAAGAAGCTGAGGCCAGGCAAGGTAGCTCAGGCCTGTAATCCCAGCCCTTTGGGAGGCCAAGGCAGATGGATCACCTGAGGTCAGGGGCTCAAAACCAGCTTGGCCAACATGGCAAAACCCATCTCTACTAAAAATACAAAAATTAGCCAGGTGTGGTGGCTCACACCTGTAATCTCAGTTACTTGGGAGGCTGAGACAAAAGAGACACTTGAACCTGGGAGGCAAAGGTGGCAGTGAGCCAAGATGGCACCATTGCACTCCAGCGTGGATGAGAGATTGTGTATCAGAAATAAATAAATACAATACACACACACACACACACACACACACACACACACACACACACACACACGATTCCTCACTTCGAGATGTTTATAATCTATCCAGGGAGATGAACTGTGCACACAATACATTCACACATTCAGTGTGTCTCCAGAAAAATGAAAAAAATATTTTTTTCTTTTTTTTTTTGGAGACAGAGTCTTGCTCTGTCACCCAGGCTGAAGTGCAGTGGCGAGATCTCGACTCACTGCAACCTCCACCTCCCAGGTTCAAGCAATTCTCCTGCCTCAGCCTCCCAAGTAGCTAAATTTTTTTTTTGTATTTTTAGTAGAGATGAGGTTTCACCATGTTGCCCAGGGTGATCTGGAACTCTTGAATTCAGGCAATCCGCCTGCCTCAGCCTCACAGAGAGCTAGGATTACAGTTGTGAGCCACTATACCAGGCTGAAAAAAATAATTTTTTAAAAATGAATAAATAAAAGAGCAAAAACAAAAAAATAAATACACTCATAGAATGGCATGGTGGCTCACACCTCTAACTCCAGCGCTTTGGAAGGCCAAAGTGGGAGAACTGCTTGAACCCAGGAGTTCAAGACCACATTGGACAAAATAGGAAGACCCCCATCTCTACCAAAAAAAAAAAGAAAAGAAAAGAAAAGAAAAAAGCAGGGCACGGTGGCTCACGCCTGTAATCCTAGCACTTTGGGAGGCTGAGGTGAATGGATTATGAGGTCATCACAAGGTCAGGAGTACAAGACCAGCCTGGCCAATATGGTGAAACCCCATTATACTAAAAATACAAAAATTAGCCAGGCGTGGTGGCGGGTGCCTGTAATCCCAGCTACTCAGAAGGCTGAGGCAGGAGAATTGCTTGAACCCAGGAGGCAAAGGCTGCAGTGAGCCGAGATCATGCCACTGCACTCTAGCCTGGGCGACAGAGCAAGACTCTGTCTCAAAATAAATAAATAAAATAAAATCAGCTGGTTATGGTGGTGTGTACCTGTGTCCCAGCTACTTGGGAAGCTGAGGTAAGAGGATCACTTAAGCCCAGGAGGTTGAAGCTGCAGAGAGCCGTAATCATACCACTATGCTCCAGCCTGGGCAACGGTGAGACTCCATCTCTTAAAAACAAACAAAATGCAGACGAGCACTTTGGGTTAAAATAAATAAATAAATAAAAGATAGCATAGAGCATATGACTCATGTGACTGTTCTAATGAGAGCTATAAAAGAAAATAATAGCTAATAGCTACTACTTAGTAAGTGCCTACAGACTGGGCACAATGGCTCATACCTGTAATCCCAGCACTTTGGGAGACTGAGATGGGAAGATGGTTTGAGGTCAGGAGTTTGAGACCAGCGTGGGCAACATAGTGAGACCTTTCTCTAAAAAAAATAAATAAATTTAAATAAAAATAAAATAAATAAGAAAATAATAAAAATATTAAGTGCTTACAAATTGAGCCAAGTACTATGTTAAATGCTTTATAACCATCTCATTTTATTTTTGCGAACTCCTTCTTTGAAAGTACTATTATTATCTCTATTTTACAAAAAAAGGAAGCTGAGGCTCAGAGAGGGGAAGTGAATTGCCCAAGGTTGCACAGCTAGGTAGTGGCAAAGTACAGGGGTGAGCCTCATCCTAAGCTCTAGGCATCATATCCTTTTATCAGAGAAACCTTTCCTTATAATCCCCTAGGCCTCCTTTAGGTATTATCATATTGTTTACCCATTTTCTATCTCCCCTACCTCTTTAAAAAAATATTTACCCTTCTTCAAAATACCAGCTAAAATTTGGGTAAATCCTATGGTGCCTCAAATGACCTGTAATTCACTAGACTTTCTATGCTGCAATTAGTGTCCATATAGGAAGAGAGGACAAAGAAGTTCACAGTCTCCTCTAATCATTACAGCACTGAGAGCGGCTCACTCTGCCCAATCTTGTGAATCACCAGGTCGATCAAGAGGCACATCCTAAACCCTAGGGCATATGCAACTCTAATAACTGCCAGAGTGCTGTGCAAGGCCCAGTCCTTGTCAATGTTCTTTTCTTATTTAGTACACTCTTTCAGGATGATCTCATTCATTGTCATGCCTTTTAGCTACCATATGAGGCTATGGTTTTGAAATCTCTCTCTCCCCTGAACTTTGCAGTTTGGGTGTCCCATAGACACCTGATGCTCAATGAACTCATCTTTCCTGTCTCACCCACACTGCTCTGTGTTTTCTAGCTTAGAGGAAAAAAGTGCTGGCTGGGTGCTGTGGCTCATGCCTGTAAATCCCAGCATTTTGGGAGGCTGAGGCAGGTAGATGACAAGGTCAGGAGTTTGAGACCAGCCTGACCAACATAATGAAGCCCCGTCTCTACTAAAAATACAAAAGTCAGCCAGGTGTGGTAGTGCGTACTGTAATCCCAATTACTTAGGAGGCTGAGGCAGGAGAATCGCTTGAACCCAGGAGGTGGAGTTGCAGTGAGTGGAGATGGCACCACTGCACTCCAGCCTGGGCGACAGATCGAGATTCATCTCAAAAAAAAAAAAAAACATGCTGCAATGGCCACTCAAGGTAGAAATCTGGACATTTGTGACTCCATCTCTCTGTCTTTACCTCTGGTTAGTCATTACCATAATTCTTTTACATATATATACATATATATATACTTTTTTTTCTTTTTGAGACAGAGTCTTGCTCTGTTGCACAGGCTGGGGTAATTTCGGCTCACTGCAAACTCCGCCTCCTGGGTTCGAGTGATTCTTGTGCCTCAGCTACCTGAGTAGCTGGAACTACAGGCATGTGCCACCACACCAGCTAATTTCCTCTTTTACATTTTTTAAATCTTTTTCTCACAGTTGTTTCTCAACCAGAGTTATACCAAAGAACCTCACTGGTCTTTTTTTCTTTCCTTTAATTTTTTTCCAGACAGGGTCTCCCTCTGTTGCACAGGCTGGAGTGCAGTGGCCTATCTCGGCTCACTGCAAACTCTGCCTCCCAGGCTCAAGCAATTCTCCCATCTCAGCCTTCCAAGTAGCTGGGACTACAGGTGCAACCCACTACACTCTGCTAATTTTTGCATATTTTGTAGAGACAGGTTTCCACCATGTTGCTCAGGCTGGTCTTGAATTCCTTAGCTCAAGCCATCTGCCCACCTTGCCTCCCAAAGTGCTGGGATTATAAGCCTGAGCCACCTGAGCCCGGCCTGATCTTTTTTGTCTAGGCTCTCCTTTCCCAAACTTTTTTCCACATTGCAACCAGAGTTCCTTTAAAGCTCACATCTATTCTTTTTTTTTTTTTTTTTTTTTTTTTTTTTTTTTTTTAATTGAGAGAGAGTCTCCCTATGTCACCCAGGCTGGAGTACAGTGGTGCGATCTCAGCTCACTGCAATCTCCGCCTCCTGGATTCAAACGATTCTCCTGCCTCAGTCTCCTGAGTAGCTGGGATTACAGGCATGCACCACCACACCCACCTAATTTTTGTATTTTTAGTAGAGACAGGGTTTCACCATGTTGGTCAGGCTGGTCTTGAACTCCTGACCTGTGATCTGCCTGCTTCGGCCTCCCAAAGTGCTGAGATTACAGGCGTGAGCCACTGTGCCTGGCCACATCTATTCTTTAGTTTGGTATGCAGAGTACTCCTGGATCTGGGCCTACCCCTTTTCCACTCGCCTGCTCTGCCTATGGGGATAGCCATTCTTTATTCCTTTACTTTCTTTTTTTCTTTTTTGTTTGTTTTTTTTTTTTTGATACAGAGTCTCTCTCTGTCGTCCAGGCTATAGTGCAAGTGGCGCAATGTCGGTTTGCTGCAACCTCTGCCTCCCTGGTTAAAGTGATTCTCCCACCTCAGCCTCCCTAGTAGCTGAAAGTACAGGCATGCGCCACCATGCCCGGTTAATTTTTGTATTTTTAGTGGAGACGGGGTTTCACCATGTTGGCTAGGCTGGTCTTGAACTCCTGACCTCAAGTGACCCGCCCGCCTTGGCCTCCCAAAGTGCTGGGGTTACAGGCATGAGCCACCGTGCCCGACCCCTCAGTTTTTGTTTTTTTTTTTAAGTTCATGATAATCTCTGTAAGCCTTAACAGTTCCAAGAGACTTTCTACGCAAATACATCTCCAGGTTGTCAAACCTAAAAATATTTTCCTAGAAGATGGCCTGTGACGTCAAGGCTTCAGGTAGCTCCCGGAGGAATGCTCCAAAGGAGGGCGCCATCTTTCTTACAGCAGTCCGGGATTTTGCGCATGCGCTTCTGATTGTCCGCAATGAAGCTCTTTGGCCTTCTCGGCACCCTTACGTTCCGGAACGGCAGTTTCAGAGGTTTGTGAGAGTTCGGCTTCCGACCGGAGGTGAAAAGAGGCGGAAGTTGGCTGGTTGCATCCGTCTGAGGGCTTCCCGGGCTCGGTTAACCGGAGAGCTGGTATCTAATCGTCGCTCGAAGGCTCCTAGGTGCGCGGCTGGATATAATTCCAGGCTTCTTGAGAAGACACTAGAGCCTAAAGGAGGTGTGTTTCTAGTGTTTAAATGGACACGTGTTCTGGATACCGGCTTAGAAGAACCTATATACCATCATAAAATAACTTCCTCTTGGCTCTCTTTAAAAGGCATTTTCAGGCCAGCCTTAGTGGCTCTCCCGCCTGTAGTCCAGCTACTTGGGAGGCAGATCGGGAGGCTGAGGATCGCTTGAGCCCAGGAGTTCGAGGTTGTAGTGAGCTGGGAGCTCCCCATTGCACTCCAGCCTGTGCCGCAGAGCGAGATCCTGTCTCCAAAAAAGAAAAGGGGAGAGGGGAAGGCATTTTTAGAGATGGAACGCCTAGATTCTAGTTTGGTCCAAACTCTGCCACCAACTTGCTGTGTGTATCCTTCTGCCCCTCTCCGAGTCTCAGTATCCTCATCTATAAAATTAAGGTCCCTTAAGTCACTTTTCAGTTCTTCTGAATTTTGTTTCCTCTTTATTATGTCATTTGAGCCACATAGCCTCCGGAGTTAAAAATCACTGGCCTCAGCTGGGCGCGGTGGCTCATGCCTGTATTCCCAGCTCTTTGGGAGGCCGGATCACCTGAGACTCACCGGAGGCCAAGGGGTTCAAGACCAACCAGGCCAACATGGCAAAACCCCATCTCTACTAAAAATACAGAAAAAGCCGGGCGTGGTGGCGGGTCCCTGTAATCCTAGCTACTCGGGAGGCTGAGGCAGGAGAATCGCTTGAATCCTGGAGGCGGAGGCTGCAGTGAACAGAGATCACCCCATTGCACTCCAACCTGGGTGACAAGAGTGAAACTCCATCTCAAAAAAAAAAAGAAAAGAAAAGAAACTGGCCTTATTTTATAAGGAATACATTGAGTCCCAGGGTGAGGGGTTGTAGGACTTTCTCAAGATTGCACAGGTAACTTGGAAGTTTCAGAACTTGAGACTAGAAGGTTATGGTATAACTCCATGACCAGATCTCCCTTTTATATTTCTGTATTATCAGTGTCTGGAACTGGCCATATAAGGACGTTTTTGAATGAATGAATCTTTTGATTTGAAGACCAGTGCCACAACAGATCTGGTCTCTCTCCACCACTCTGATGTATAAACAAGTGAACTCTTTTTCAGGTATATCTCATGCCTTACCTGACTGGGCGTTCTGAGTTGTGTTGTCTTCAACTTAGACACCATGGAAGCACCTCCAGTAACTATGATGCCTGTCACTGGAGGCACCATTAACATGATGGAGTACCTGCTGCAGGGTGAGTGAACCAGGGAACTTGGATTACCTGTTTTCCTCTTCTCTGTTCAGCTTCCCTGAAGATGAGAGACTTAACACAAAAGCAGCCTGCACAGTTTCTAGCAATCAGCTATGTTTTTAATTGTTACTTCATATTATAGTTTTATTTGCATTAAACATATTAAATTTGTCATCATAACATATTTAAGTGTACAGTTCAGTAGTGTGAAGTATATTAACATTTTAAACAACAGATTTTTAGAACTCGTGTTTATTGTGAGTAGCTTGAAAAAAATAATATAACTTTTTTTTCTTTGAGACAGAGTCTCGATCTCTCACCCAGATCGCTTTTGTTGCCCAGGCTGGAGTACAATGGTGCCATCTCAGCTCACCGTAACCTCCACTTCCCAGGTTCAAGCGATTCTCCTGCCTCAGCCTCCCAAGTAGCTGGGACTACAGGTGTGCACCACCATGCCCGGCTAATTTTTGTATTTTTAGTAGAGATGTGGTTTCACTGTGTTGGCTAGAATGGTCTCTATCTCTTGACCTTGTGACCCACATTCTTCAGCCTCCCAAAGTGCTGAGATTACAGGCATGGGCCACCATGCCCAGCTAACCATTTCATTTTCATCGTAGGGTCTTAGCTCAGCTGTCATCCCCTTAGAGAGTCCTCTGACCACTCCTACACCTCAGAGTAGTTTCCTCCCTTTTGTCCCCTCCATTTGCTCTCCATCTCATTCTCTTTTATTTCCTTGTGTTTTCATTTATTTGTTTGTTTATATGGAGGCAGAGTCTTGCTCTCTAACCCAGGCTGAAATATAGTGGTGCGATCACAGCACACTGCAGCCTCAACCTCCTAGACTCAAGCAGTCCCCCCGCGTCAGCCTCCTGAGTAGCTGAGATTACAGGCCCATGCTACCATGCCCAGCTAATTTTTATTTTTTATTTTTAGTAGAGATGAAGTCTCACTAGGTTGCCCACGCTAGTCTCGAACTCCTGAACTCACATGATTCTCCCACCTCAGCATCCCCAGTGTGCTAGAATTGCAGGCATGAGTCACTGCACCCAGCCTTACTTATTTATTTCTTGTTTCCACTACTAAACTAATCTCCACAAGGGCAGAGCCTAGCACAGTGCCCCCAGGACAGCATTTAGTAAACATACATTGAATGAACCAACACACTTATAAAGCACCTAAGATGTTTGAGGAATGAACATTTCTGAGACTGTGCTGAATGCAGGATGCAATGGTGAGCCATTCCCTGCTCCTAACATTTTCTTTTCTTTTTTTTTTTGAGATGGGGTTTCACTCTGTCACCCAGGCTGGAGTGCAGTGATGCGATCTTGTCTTACTGCAACCTTAGCCTTCTGGGCTCAAGCAGTCCTCCCACCTCAGCCGTCCTAGTAGTTAGGACCACAGGCACCCACCACCATGCCTGGCTATTTTTTTAGTTTTATTTTTTGTAGGGATGGGATTTTGCAATGTTGCCCAGGCAGGTCTTGAACTCTTGGACTCCAGTGATCTGCCCGCCTCAGCCTCTAAAAGTGCTGGGATTGCAGGTGTGAGACACTGTACCCGGCAATCGTAACATTTTCTGTCCTATGATACTAGGACCTTGTCCATTGCTTTTCTTTTTTTTTTTAAAGACGGGGTTTCACCATGTTGGTCAGGCTGGTCTTAAACTCCCAACCTCAGGTGATCCGCCTGCCTTGGCCTCCAAAGTGCTTGGATTACAGGTGTGAGCCACCGCGCCTGGCCCCCATTGCTTTTCTTATAACCCTACCTGTTTTCAAATATTCAGTCATTTGAATCCCTTTACCAATTTTTGGCATTGTTACAATAATATATCCTTATTTGCTTTAACAGATTTAGTCAACAAGTATTTGGCTTTTTGTTTTTTGTTTTGAGACGGAATCTCGTTCTGTCACCCAGGCTGCAGCGAAGTGGTATGATCTCGGCTCACTGCAACCACCACCTCCTGGATTCAAGGGATTCTCATGTCTCAGCCTCCCGAGTAGCTTGGATTACAGGTGCGTGCCACCTTGCCGGGCTAATTTTTTTGTATTTTTAGTAGAGACGGGGTTTTGTCATGTTGGCCAGGCTGGTCTCAAACTCCTGACCTCAGGTGATCCACCTGCCTCAGCGTCCCAAAGTGCTGGGATTACAAGCATGGGCCACCTCACCCAGCCAGATTTTATCAAGTATTTGAATATGTTCCTAACATTTGAGTCATAGCCCATGGAGGGAGAAAGATGACTAAAAAAATCTATGTGTAATTTCAGGCATTTGGGAAGCTAAGGCTGGAGTATTGCTTGAGTTTGGGAATTCAAGATTAGTCTGGTCAACATAGCAAGACTTTGTCTCTACTAAAAAATTTTAAAAAATTGGCCAGGCATGGTGGCTCACACCTGTAATCCCAGCACTTTGGGAGGCCCAGGCAGGCAGATCATGAGGTCAGGAGTTTGAGACCAGCTGGCCAACACGGCAAAACCCCATCTCTCTTAAAAATCCAAAAAATTAGCTGGCCATAATGGCAGGTGCCAGTAATTCCAGCTACTCGGGAGGCTGAGACAGGAGAATCACTTGAACCCAGGAGGCAGAGGTTGCAGTGAGCCGAGATCCGGCCATTGCACTCCAGCCTGGGTGACAAGAACAAGATTCCATCTCAAAAAGAAAGCTGGGCATGCTGGTTTGCACCTGTAGCCCAAACTACTTGGGAGGCTGAGGCTAAGGTGGGTGGATCACTTGAGCCCAGGAGATGGAGGCTGCAGAGTTATGATCACGCCACTGCCCAGTAGCCTGGAGACAGAGTGAAACCTTATCTCAGAAAAACAAAAAGCCATGTCATCAAAATAAAGCAGGAAAGTGGCTAGAGTTTGGTGGGACACATACTGTTTTATTAGGGTGATCAGAAAAGGCCTTGATGATAAAGTCAGCTTTGAGCAGAGACCTGATAAAAGTAATAGAGTACAACATGCAGATGGGAAGAACATCCTAAGCATAGAGAATAGGGGAATGAGCTCTGGCAGGAAGGCCGCTCCTGGAGACAATGATCAAGGGGAAGAGTAGAAGGAAATGATGGACAGGTAGCAGAGACTATAATATCTAGGGCCTTGTCAACAATGGTAAAGATGTTCGCCTTTTATTCTGAATGACACAGGAAGCTACTGGAAAATTCTGAGAAGAGGAGTGTTATTATCTGCCCAATTTTTTATTTATTTATTTTTTTGAGATGGAGTCTTGCTCTATCACCCAGGATGGAGTGCAGTGGTGCCATCTCCGTTCACTTCCACCTCTGCCTCCCAGTTCAAGTGATTCTCCTGCCTCAGCCTACCAGGTAGCTGGGATTACAGGTGCCTGCCACCATACCCAACTAGTTTTTTTGTTGTTGTTGTATTTTTTTAGTAGAGATGGGGTTTCACCACGTTAGCCAGGATGGTCTTGATATCCTGACCTCATGATCCGCCCACCTTGGCCTCCCAAAATGCTGGTATTACAGGTGTGACCCACTGTGCCCCGCCTTTTTTTTTTTAGATGGAGTTATGCTCTTACTGCCCAGGCTGGAGTGCAATGGCATGATCTCAGCTCACTGCAACCCCTGCCTCCCAGGTTCAAGCAATTCTCCTGCCTTAGCCTCCCAGGTAGCTGTGATTATAGGCATGCCCTACCATGCCCGGCTAATTTTGTATTTTTAGTAGAGACAGGGTTTCTCCCTGTTGGTCAGGCTGGCCTTGAACTCCCAACCTCAGGTGATCCACCCGCCTAGGCCTCCCAAAGTGCTGGGATTACAGGCATGAGCAACCACACCCCGCTTATCTGCCCAATATTTTAAAAGACCGTTGGGCTTTCATATGGAGAAGAGAAGAAGACAAAGGTAGAAACAGCTATTGCAAAGCCCAGGCAAGAAATGAAGGTGACTTCATTTGAAGGAACTAGGCTGAAGTGACTAAGGGAGTGAGAAGTGGTTGCATTCTGCATTTATTTCAAAAGTACGGATTAAATGTAGGGTGTGGGAGAAAGAAAGAAGTCAAAGATGATTTTGGCCTAGGTAACCAACTAGAGGCAGAGAGTTGCCATTTACTGTGATGGCGACAACGACAGGATGAATAAAATTTTGGAGGAAAAAATCAACAGTTTGATATTGAACATGTTAAGATAAAGATGTCTGTTAGGCATCCAGATGGGGAAATTGAGTAGTCAGTTAGATGTTTTAATCTGTAGTTCAGAGATAAAAATGTGAGAGTCTTCAGGGCATAAGTGATATTTAAAGCCATGGGACCAATGTCACATAGGAAGGAAAAGAGTATTGATACAAGAGAGGACCAAGATTGAGTCCTAGTCCTCCAGTGTTTAGGGAAGATGAGAAACACCAAGCAAAGAAGATTTAAAAGGAGTGGTCAGTGAGTTAAGTGAAGAACCAAGAGAGTTGTGTCTCAGAGGCCAAAGGAAGAATAGATTTCATAGTGGGTATACTCTACTGTAACAGCCACGTCAGATGTTACCAAGGGGATGAAGATTCTATGAAGCAATTCATTCTCTTCTACTTACATATAGAAGAGGAAAACTTTTCCTGATAAAAAGGAAACTTTAGCTGGGCGCAGTGGCTTACGCCTGTAATCCCAGCACTTTGGGAGACCGAGGCGGGCAGATCACGAAGTCAAGAGATCAAGACCATCCTGGCTAACATGGTGAAGCCCCGTCTCTACTAAAAATATAAAAATTAGCTGGGCATGGTGGTGCATGCCTGTAATTCCAGCTACTCAGGAGGCTGAGTCAGGAGAATCGTTTGAACCCAGGAGGCGGAGTTGCAGTGAGCTAAGATCATGCCACTGCACTCCAGCCTAGTGACAGAGTGAGACACCATCTCAGAAAAAAAAAAAAAGGAAACTTTATATGTCTTCTATAAATGAAAGACTTTTATTTGTTGGAAATTGAAGACAATTGTTAAAGTATATGACAACAAAATAGTGTTATTGGCTGGGCATGTTAGCTTATACCTGTAATCCCAACACTTTGGGAGACCAAGTCCAGGAGTTCAAGACCAACCTAGACAATGTAGTGAGACCCCATTTCTAAAAAAGCAAATAAATAAATGCATAGCTAAAACAGTATTTTTTGAGACGGAGTCTCACTCTGTTACCCAGGCTGGAGTGCAGTGGTGCGATCTCTGCTCACCAAAACCTTCGCCTCTCTTGAATCTCCTGCCTCAGCCTCCCGAGTAGCTGGGGTTACAGGCATGTGCCACCACGCCCAGCTAATTTTTGTGTTTTTAGTAGAGATAGGGTTTCACCATGTTGGCCAGGGTAGTCTCGATCTCCTGACCTCATGATCCACCTTGGCCTCCCAAAGTGCTGGGATTACAGGCATGAGCCACCATGCCCACCCAGTATTATTAAATTCTAGATAGACACTGTGGCTGATTAAAGGCTCTAAGTCCAAGACATGTTGGAAATTAGCATTAGAGAAGGCCTGAAGACTTTGTAGTGCTAAATAAGAAAACTCAAAAAATTGAAAAGGAAAATAATAACTGTCTCACAATACAATACTTTGCTAGCATAACTCCTCTAAAATCTCATGTGTTGGCCCTCTGTGTTGCTAAATGCTTCACTAAACTGTTTTGGTTTTTCATTTTAAGTTTTTTCAATTGTATGCTAATTCCATGACCTAAAAGAAAAGATAGGACTCAGAGGTGCTTTTTCACTTTTCAGGAAGTGTTTTAGATCACAGTTTGGAAAGCCTCATCCACCGCCTTCGTGGTTTGTGTGACAACATGGAACCTGAGACTTTCCTTGACCATGAGATGGTATTCCTCCTTAAGGGCCAGCAAGCCAGCCCATTTGTTCTAAGGGCCCGACGCTCTATGGACAGGGCAGGGGCACCCTGGCATCTGCGCTACCTGGGACAGCCAGAAATGGGAGACAAGAACCGCCACGCCCTGGTGCGAAACTGCGTGGACATTGCCACATCTGAGAACCTCACCGACTTCTTGATGGAAATGGGCTTCCGCATGGACCATGAGTTTGTTGCTAAGGGACACTTGTTCCGAAAGGGCATCATAAAGATTATGGTGTACAAGATTTTCCGCATCCTGGTGCCAGGGAACACGGACAGCACTGAGGCCTTGTCACTTTCCTATCTCGTGGAATTAAGTGTAGTTGCACCCGCCGGACAGGACATGGTTTCTGATGACATGAGGAACTTTGCAGAGCAGCTAAAACCTCTGGTTCACCTAGAGAAAATAGACCCCAAGAGGCTCATGTGACTAAGAGGATCTGTCCACATTTGGGGCCTGTCCTTACTTGTTTGAAAAAATATGTTTTAAATACCCCATTTCACCATTGCCAGGCATTCTTCCTTCAGGGAGGAGGATGCCTTGTGATGATTTCGCTTTCATGACAGCCTTTCTACGTTAAAGGCTCAGGACATCACGAAGAATCTATCTAATCCCAATGTATAAAGAGGAGAAACTGGAGTAAATTAGCTTTTGGAAATAAAAATTTCTTGTTTGGCCATTTGTGTGTAAGGTTTGTAACATTAGAGGCTGTGAGCTTGTGCTATATGGTAATAAAGGCAGTGAAGAGAAATGTCAGTGTGATTCTGATTCTTTATTCCTTTACCTGGTAAATTTGGGGTGGATTCATTACCAGTTGGAGCAAAAAAATGACAGTTCCTAGTTTTAATTTTGATAGAAATGAGAGTTTTCACCTTTGATAAAAGTAGCACATTTATTGTTGAAAAAATAACACCTGATGGCTGGGCGCGGTGGCTCACACCTGTAATCCCAGCACTTTGGGAGGCCGAGGCAGGCAGATCACGAGGTTAGGAGATCAAGACCATTCTGGCTACCACGGGAGGCTGAGGCATAAGAGTCATTTGAACCTGGGAGGTGGAGGTTGCAGTAAGCTGAGATTGCGCCACTGCAGTCCAGCCTGGGCAACAGTGCAAGACTCCTATCTCCAAAAAAAAAAAAGGAAAAATAACATCTGTTATCCAAAGAGAAGTACTAGTCCTATTTTGGTATGTATCCTTCTAGTCTATTTTTTGTAAATTTATGTATATGAAATGTGTTCATTTTGTAAAAAGATTCCATATATACTGGTTTATAATCCTTTTTTTCATTAACAACGTTCCCGGTTATTTGGGTTTTTTTTTTTTTTTTTTTTTTTTCTACACATATTTGCTCTTGTTGCACAGGCTGGAGAACAGTGGCACAGTGATTCTCAGCTCACTACAACCTCCGCCTATCAGTTTCAAGTGGTCCTCCTGCCACAGCCTCCCAAGTAGCTGGGATTACAGGCATGCACCACCACGCCCGGCTAATTTTTAAGAGACGGGGCTTCACCACATTGGTCAGGCTGGTCTTGAAATCCTGACCTAAGGTGGTCCACCCGCCTCAGCCTCTCAAAGTGCTGGGCTTACAGGAGTGAGCCACCATGCCCAGCCAAAAAAATTTGTGTTTGAGACAGAGTCTCACTCTGTCACCCAGGCTGGAGTACAATGGCATGATCTTGGTTCGCTGCAACTTCTGCCTCCCAGGTTGAAGGGGTTCTCGTGCCTCAGCCTCCTGAGTAGCTGGAACTACAGGTGTGCGTCACCAAGCCCAGCTAATTTTTTTTACTTTTAGTAGAGTCAGGGTTTCACTATGTTGGTCAGGCTGGTCTCAAACTCCTGAGCTCAGGCAATCCTCCCACCTCACTCTCCCAAAGTGTTAGGATTACAGGCATGAGCCACAGTGCCCGGCCTAGAATTTTGTTTAGGAAGTCTTTACCCCTGGCTAACACAGATTTTCCATCTTAGCTTTACAGTTTTAACTTTCACATTTAGATCTTTAATTCATCTAGAGTCCATTTTCTAGGTGGTTTCAAGTAAAAACCCAGCTTTCTTCTCCCAGCAGTGAATTAGTTTTTCTACCACCATCCAAAAAACAATTTTCAGTGCTTTGTGCTGCTACCATTGTCACATATTAGGTTTCCATGTATATACCTTATTTTTCAGTTCTCCATTTTATTTCATTTTTTTTCTTTGTTTCAGTGCCAGCAACACAATGTTTTTATTATTAAGGCTTTATAGTAGAGCCAGTTCTACCAGTAAGGCAGGTACTCTTACCTTTTTGTCCTCTGAAATAGACTTATAGTGTAGTGTAGTAATATTTCAAAAAACAATAATAAAAGAAAATAGACTTAACATCCAGGTATGGTGGCTCATGCCTATAATCCCAGTACTTTGGGAGGCCAGGACAAGAAGATTGCTTGAGGCCAGGAATTCAAGACCAGCCTGGGCAACATAGCAAGACCTTATCTCCACAAAATAAATTTTTTTAATTAGCCAGGTGTGATGGCATGCACCTGTGGTTCCAGCTATTTAGGAGGATCTCTTGAGCCTGAGAGGTTGAGGCTGCAGTGACTTGTGATCCTACCACGATATTCCAGCCTGGGTAACACTGAGACCCTGTCTCAACAACAACAAAAATACAGACTAGGTTTTCATAGGCCTTTATTCTTTCATATTCATTTTAGAGTAAGTTGTAGATTCTCAACATTACTACTGGAATTTTTATTGGAATTTCATTGAATATGTATAGATTAATTTGGGAAAGAACCAACATCTTTTCATGGAACACTCCCTGCCCGGAATTCAGTGTGGCTGGCTTTCTTCACCTTTCAGGTCTCTGCTAAAATGTCAGAGAAGCTTCCTTGACCCTCCAGAATTAAGTGGCACACTCATTCTCTGTCATTCTCTACTCTCTATTACTCTCTATCCCTTTACCTTTTCTTTCTTTCTTTCTTTCTTTCTTTCTTTTTTTTTTTTTTTTTTTAGATAGATTCTCATTCTGTTGCCCAGGCTTGAGTGCGGTGGCACCATCTGGACTCACTGCAACTTCCACCTCCTGGGTTCAAGCGATTCCCCTACCTCAGCTTCCCAAGTAGCTGGGATTACAGGCATGCAGTACCACACCCAGCTAATTTTTATATTTTTAGTAGAGTTGGCATTTCACCATGTTGGCCAGGCTGGTCTCAAATTCCTGACCCCAACAAATCCACCTGCCTCAGCCTCCCAAAGTGTTGGGATTAAAGGCATGAGCCACCATGCCTGATACCTCTTTCTTTTTTTTTCCGTAGTGCTTACAAGCAATCTGCCCGCCTCAGCCTCCCAAAGTGCTGAGATTACAGGTATCAGCCACCCTGCCCTGCCCAATTTTAGTATTATTAACAAGACTGTATGCTTCCTAAGAAGAGGAACTGTGTTTTGTAGTATAGCCTTATGATTAAGAGCACAAACTTTGGAATCTTTGGTTCAAATCTAAACTGCACTGTGTTGTCCAAGCTGGGTAAACCTCTGTAAACCTTAGTGTGCTTTTTTTTCCCCCGACCCCCCTTTTTTTTTTGAGACCAAGTCTCACTCTATCACCCAGGCTGGAGTGCACTGGCACAATCTCGGCTCACTGCAACCTCCTCCCCCAAGGTTCTAGCGATTCTTCTGCCTCAGCCTCCAGAGTAGTTGGGATTACAAGCACCTGCCACTGCACCCGGCTACTTTTTTTTTTTTTTTGTATTTTTAGTAGAGACAGGGTTTCACCATCTTGGCCAGACTGGTCTTGAATTTCCTGACTTCATTATCCACCCGCATCAGCCTCCCAAAGTGCTGGGATTACAGGTGTGAGCCACTGTGTCTGGTTAAGCCTTAGTTTTCTTGTCTGCAAAATGTGTTTGATCATAGACTGTTCCTAGAGATCGTTGTAGGGATTAAATGAGATAATCCACTCATTTAGCACAGTGCCTGGCACATAATAACTAATCAAGAAATCAAATTTATGCCAGGTACTGTGATAAATGTTTTATTTAGCACTGTTCTAAATACTTTTTATTTCTATGAACCCCATAACCCCTACCTAGCTTAGTACTACTCGTATAATAACTTTTCAAATATTTGTTGAGTGAATAAGTGAGTGAGTAAGTGTTGAGTGAACTTGTGAATGCTGACTTGGAGACCAAAAGAATCTTGCCTGTGTAAGCTGGTTTGTCCCAGGTTAACATTCCTCTTTAACGAGTTGGTATGTACGCCATGAGGCCTAGCATCTGTAGTAAGCCGGAGGAGATTGTGGAAAGGATAGCTTTTTGACTATGGCTTTCTCCTTTTTTCACTCTGTCACCCAGCCTGGAGAGCATTGGTGCAATCTCGGCTCATTGCAGCCTCTGCCTCCCAAGCAATTCTCGTGCCTCAAGTGATTCTCATGCCTCAGCTTCCCAAGTAGCTGGGATAATAGGAATGCACCACCATGCTCAGCTAAATTTTTTTGTATGTTTAATAGAGACAGGCTGGTCTTGAACGCCTGGGCTCAAGTGATCTGCCCGCTTCGGCCACAGGCATGAATCACCATGCCTGGCCAAATGTGGCTTTTTCACTCTGAAGAAGTCATTCACATTTTAATGCTCTAATTTATTTCTGAGAACTTAAAACATGAATTTTTAAAAGTTGCTCTAGGTAGAAATGTTAAGATTTACAATACTTAAGGTCATGGAGAACATGGAGAAAGGAGTATATTTTTGGAGGAAATAAAAATCAGTGAAAACTCTTCTTGAGCTCATTTAGCTAAGAAAATAATTAAGAATTTTCACAAACATGCCAGGCGCAGTGGCTCACGCCTGTAATCCCAGTACTTTGGGAGGACGAGGCAGGTGAATCACCTGAGGTCCAGAGTTCGAGACCAGCCTGACCAACATGGAGAAACCCCATCTCTACTAAAAATACAAAATTAGCTGGGCGTGGTGGCGGGTGCCTGTAGTCCCAGCAGGAGAATTGCTTGAACCCAGGAGATGAAGGTTGCAGTGAGCCAAGATTGCACCATTGCATTCCAGCCTGGGCAACAAGAGTGGAACTCTGTCTCAAAGAAAAAAAATACTTAAAAAAAAGAATTTTCACAAAGGTTTAATATAAGCCTGCTTATCTTAGTGATGTGTGTAATTTAGCAAAAAATGGAAATACAGCCAGGCGCGGTGGCTCATGCCTGTAATCCCAGCACTTTGGGAGGCCAAGGCAGGTGGATCAGAAGGTCAAGAGATTGAGACCATCCTGGCCAATGTGGTGAAACCCCATCTCTACTAAAAATACAAAAAATTGGCTGGGCAGGTATTACATGCCTGTAGTTCCAGCTACTCAGGAGGCTGAGGCAGAAGAATCGCTTGAACCCAGGAGGCAGACATTACAGTGAGCCGAGATTGCGCCACTGCACTCCAGCCTGGTGACACAGCGAGACTCCGTCTAAAAAAAAATTTTTTTTGAAATAATCTTATATTTATTTATTTATCATTTCAAGACAGAGTCTTGCTCTGTCGCCCAGGCTAGAATGCAGTGACTCCAACAAGGTTTACTGCAGCCTTGACCTCCTGCACTCAAGCAACCCTCCCTCCTCAGACTCCCCAAGTGCTGGGGTTATAGGCATGCCCCACCATGCTTTTTGTTTGTTTGTTTTTCTTTTTAGACTGAGTCCCACTCTGTTGCCCAGGCTGGAGTGCAGTGGTGAGATCTCAGCTCACTGCAACCTCCACCTCTCGGGTTCAAGCGATCCTCCTGCCTCAGCTTCCTGAGTAGCTGGGACTACAGGCACCCGTCACCATGCCCAGTCAATTTTTGTATTTTTAGTAGAGACATGGTTTCACCATGTGGCCAGGATGGTCTTGATGTCTTGATATCTTGACCTCGAGATCCGCGCTCCTCAGCCTCCCAAAGTGTGGAGATTACAGGCATGAGCCACTGAGCCCAGCTGTGCACCACCATGCTTAGTGGAAATAATCTTGATGTCTAATAAATGGAATGGAATAATTAAATGATACTGCACATCTGCACAATAAGATATCTTATAGCCATAGAAAAAGAATTTGTAGAAATGAATTTAATGGGAAAATTTTCTAGATAGTTAACTTATTAACTCTGTGGTCTAAGGCAAATTACTTAACTCCTTTGCCTTAGTCTCCTTATCATTAAATGGGATATTAATATTGCCTTCTTTATAGTGTTATCATGAGATTTAAATGAGTTGTTACAGGTAAAAACATTTGGGATAGTATCTGGCCTAGAGTAAACATTAGATAAATATAAATTGTAATTATCATAAGAAAAGCTTTAAAATAATATGCTATTTAAAAAAAAAAAGAAAAAAAAGAAAATAATATGCTATTTAAAACATGCTATTTTTTCTAATACATGTACATAGATATAATGGAATGAAAGTAAATACTTTAAAACGTTAATAAGTAGCTCACACTTGTAATCCCAGCACTTTGGGAGGCCAAGGAGGGTGGATCACTTGAGGTCAGGAGTTTGAGCACAGCCTGGACAACATGGCAAAACCCTGTCTCCACCAAAAAATACAAACATTAGCTGGGCATGGTGGTACACGTCTGTAGTCCCAGCTACTCGGGAGGCTGAAGTGGAAGAATCACCTGGGCCCAGTGGGTTGAGGTTGCAGTGAGCCAAGATGTCGCCACTGCACTCCAACCTGGGTAACCGAGTAAGACTCCATCTCAAACAACAACAAATACACACACAAACATAAAGCGAAAACAAAACAGAAAAAGAGTATTTCTTTAGTAGGGGAGTAGGGATGTCTGGGATTTTATACCCTGCCTGTGCCATGTTTTTTAGCCCCTGTGGCCTGTATACGAGTGTGAAGGAGGAGTCAGCTTTCTCCATCTACTTTGAAAGGTGACCTCCTCTCTTATCAAATGAGAAAGGATCCCCAGGATGCTCATAGGCAATGACAGTTTCTTTTTTTTTTTTTTTCTTTTTTGAGAGGGAGTCTCCCTCTGTTACCCAGGCTGGAGTGCAATGGTGTGATCTCAGCTCACTGCAAATTCCACCTCCCAGATTCAAGTGATTCTCTTGCCTCAGCCTCCCTGGTAGCTGGAATTGCAGGCGCCTGTGCTTTTTTTTTTTTTTTTTTTTTTTTTTTTTTTTTTTTTTTTTTTTTTTTTTTTTAAATATTTTACAAATTTTTGGCCGGGGGGTGAAAAGAAACCGACCATGTTTGCCCACATAGGCCATTGTAGAAGGATTCCGTTAGCAGTAAGTAGAGTTGCCCTCTGGATCTGCAGTTTATGCATCCACAGATTCAAGTAACCTTTGATTGCAAATATTTGCAAAATAACACAATAAAAATAGAAATAC
>CAUYQU010056043.1:0-14809 GCA_963574635.1 Cheracebus regulus
GCATTCCTATACACCAATAATAGACTAACAGAGCCAAATCATGAGCAAACTGCCATTCACAATTGCTACAAAGAGAATAAAATACCTGGAATACAACTAACAAAGGATGTAAAGGACCTCTTCAAGGAGAACTACAAAACACTGCTCAAGAAGTAAGAGAGGACACAATGTAAAACTGACAGTATTTACAAGAGCCTCAGAGGCAATGACCCTATGACCCAGCAATTCGACTGCTAGGTATGTACCCCAGTCATTATTGCATATGTCCACCAAAAGACACAGCCCAATACTAGCAGCTACATTTATAAAGCCAAAAGCAGAAACTCCTTAAATACCCATCAATAGCAGAAAGGACAATACATGCAATAGATGGTTACAATGGTGGTTGTGTGAAAATGAACTACTGCCATGTACAACCACCTGCATAAACCTCAGAAACATAATCATGGGACAAAGAAGCCAGACACAAGAGTACACATGATAAGATTCCACTTATTCGAAGTTCAAGAACAGATAAGACTCCTCTATGGGAGTAGAATTCAGAATAATGGTTAATTTTATGGGAAGATATTACCCTGGGAAAGGCATGAAGGGGCCTTTTGAAGCTTTGGAAGTATTTTTGAATGTTGACCTGGGTGGTGAATAGACACACACACACACACACACACACACTCACGTATGCAAAATTCATCAAGCTGTCTCTTGTAGACAGGTTATCTCTCATACATAATAATCCATCTAATAGAGAGATAGACAAATAAAATCTACTGTTCTTCCTATTAGCTTCATTTTTGCATTCCTTCCTTGTTAGAGTGTACTGAAATACAGGACAATCTATTCTATTAGAAAAAGAACACATATTTAACTATTAGATCTGTTAAGTCATGAATTTGGGGGCGGTGGGCAGTGGGAGAAACAAGATGTAAGGAGATGGCATCGGTTCGCACCCCCTTAGAATTGGGGCAGCGTGTGCGTGATGCACCTGCTATCACAGGCAGGGAGGTGGCAGAATGGGAGATTCAGGAGTGAGAAAGCACAGCTCGTGACATCCCGTGGTGTCCTCCAAACCACTGTTTGTCATGATCCTTCCTCCTCACTTTCCACTCATTTTTTCAATGAGGCTGATAGGTATCAGCCAGGTTGTGGCACAAAGACTCCAGAGCCAAAGCCAAGACATTGCCATCAAATTGTAGATTGTTGTAGAGATGAGGAAAGCGAGGCCCAGCAAGGCGGAAATGGTGCATCCAAGATCACACAGCCAGTGACTACAGAGGGAGGTTGGTGGCTTAGAACCCACGTCTGCCCACTCCCAGTCCACTCTTCAGTGCGTTCCAGCGCCATGCTGAGCCCCCTCGCTGGGTCACAGCTGGACAGTGAGGGAAAACGTGATATGGTGTGATTTAAAATATTGATGAACAGGATGGGACAGCCACACTGTTTCCCATCACTTTTGTGGACAGAATATTGCAGCAAGAGGATTTGGGTTAAATCTGAACGGAAGAAACTGCTTTTTACTGGGCACCTGTTATTATGTTGACTCCAGTCCAGTACCACAAAAGACGGATGCAGTCTCACATGAGTCCCGCAGCCACAGTTCCGGGCTGTTTTAAAGAACAGACAAGTGTTTATCTGCGTGGCTCCGTCGACCCCACTGCTGTGAGTGGCCTAAGAGTGCATTATTGTCACATCATCATTCTCACAGTTAGCTAACCCTCTCCCTCAGAACTGGCCGAAAGGACTCCCAGGAAGCCATGTACCCACGTGTTAATGCCTAGAAGAAGCCAGCCCCATCACCTCCCAGCAGCGGCTTCATGGGAGCCAGCACAGGTATCAATGCCACGTAGATGACAATGTGGCTGCCTCTCCACCTGCGTGACTGTGGATGGGGACCATTGCTCTGGTGCTAGATGTCCCAAGGGTCCTTCTGCATGACCCCGTTCACTTCCCCACCATGCCACTCAAAGGTTCCTGCCAAAAACTACCCATTTCTCTGGCCTGCCACAATACCTGAGTTCCCATCATTAAACTCACCAAGTTAATGGGTCTTTGGCGATGTGTATTTTAGCTGAATAAAAACTTAGTATAGCTTGGCCAGGCATAGTGGGTCATGCCTATAATCACAGCACTTTGGGAGGCCGAGGTGAATGGATCACTTGAGGTCAGTAGTTCAAGACTAGCCTGGCCAACATGGTGAAACCCTGTCTCTACTAAAAAAAAAAAAAATTAGTCGGGCGTGGTGGCACACACCTATAATCCCAGGTACTCGGGAGGTTGAGGCAGGAGAATTGCTTGAACCAGGGAGATGGAAGTTGCAGTGAGCCGAGATCACACCACTGCACTCCAGCCTGGGCGACAGAAGGAGACTCCATCTCAAAAAACAAACAAAAAACTCAGTATATCCTAAGAAGAGTATAACACACTGGAAACTAGCTAGAAAGCAAGGATTAATTAAGCTAATTAACTTTTTCAGGTTCATTTCTGCGTTTTTTGAAAAAAAAAAAAAGAAAACTATGTGTAAATTTAAAATTGTCTTTCTCCTCCTGCATCTCATTATTCTCCTTTCCTCCCCAGAGGTGATGACCATGATGAATTTGTGTATTTCTTTCTAGCCAATGTTTTATATATTTCTTTTTCAAATTACGTATCAGTTGTCACAACTGGGAGGATAAAAAATAAGTACATTACATAAGTTTTATCAATTGTACATATTACTCTGCAATTTGATACATTAATGTAGCTCATAGCTATCTACTAATCCATATGAATTTTTAATACATGAATTCAATCTTTTCCTTTTTATTGTGAGTATTCAATATTTGGACCTGTTAGTGCCATACTTACTTTTTTCCTCCTCTCCTACCCTGAATTATTCCACTACTAATTAGAAGTTTAGAAAGAATATACTCCATTTTTATTCTGTCAGTGGTTCCTTTACAAGTTTAATATGTACACCTAAAGGCTAAAACTAAGCAATTCCTCTAGCTTCCCCCAGATATAAATGTCTTAGAACTCATCTTCAATCTTCTGCTTTCTACCTGCCATGGTTTTGTTCAATATTTTGGTACTAACTTTTTTATTCCCAAATAATCCTATTTTTAAAAATAAATTCTTAATGATATTATCCTTAGCAAACTAACACAGGAACAGAAAATCAAATACTGCATGTTCTCACTTGTAAGTGGGAACTAAACGATGAGAACACATGGACACATAGAGGGGACAGCAAACACCATGGCCTGTCAGAGGGTGGAGGGTGGGAGGAGGGAGAGGATCAGCGAAAATGACTAATGGGTACTGGGCTTAATACCTGGGTGATAAAATAATCTGCACAACGAACCTGCATAACACAAGTTTACCTATGTAACAAACCTGCACGTGTACCCCTCAACTTAAAAGTTAAAAAAAAAAACACTGCTTTTACTCAAACTGTTTTTGCACACCTTATTCCTTTCTAGTGAATGATTTTGTTGATGGACATCCTTTAGTTGGTTTTTTTATTTCTGAGACAAAGTCTGGCTCTGTAGCCCAGGCTGGAGTGCAATGGCACAATCTCAGCTCACTGCAACCTCCGCCTCCCGGGTTCAAATGATTCTCCTGCCTCAGCCTCCCAAATAGCTGGGATTACAGGCGCCTGCCACCACACCCAACTAATTTTTGTATTTTTAGTAGAGACAGGGTTTTACCATGTTGGCCAGGCTGGTCTTGAACTCCTGACCTCAAGTGATCCACTCACCTCAGCCTCCCAAAGTGCTGGGATTACAGGTGTGAGCCAACGCACCCAACCCTTGAGTTGCTTTTTAGCAAGCATTTATGAAAGGCAAACTGTTACTTACATATCTGAAAATGCCTTCGTTTGCCCTCACTCTTGAATGGTGGGTGAGCTGAGTATAGAATCCTGATTGAAAGATGTTATCATTCAGCATGTCAGTCTTGCTGTTCTATTTTCACCTTGCATCTACTGTTGCTGATAAGAATTCTGCTTACAATCTAGTTGTTCTTTTGTAGAAGGCTTTCCAATTCTTCTATTTCCTTGTAGGTTCTCCAGTGTTACTATGATATGCTTCAGTGTGGATTGCTCTTCTTTATCCCGTTCTGGACTCAGTGTACTTCACCAATCTACAACTTAGATATTGCTTCAATTCCAAAAAATCCCCAGCAATTATCTTTTCAAATATGTCTTCTGGCCCATTCTTCGTATTCACGCCTTTGGAACTACTATTACACATGGATACACGTTTCATTGTATCCTCCACTCTTCTCTTCTCATTTGCAGTTTTCATTAATAGATAACTATGCTACGTGATGGGTGGTTTCCTCAGATCTGTTTTCTAATTTATACATTTTCTCTTCAGCTGCCTATTATTCATTGTTTGGTTTAGCTGTCTCCTAGTCCATCAAGCATGTTTGACATTAAGATTTTTTGGTTTCCAGAATTACTTTTTGGTTATGTTTAAAATAAGCCTATTATGTTTTATAATATCTTGCTTTATGGTTTTATTTCTTTCTTTTAACATTTTGAGTACATATGATAAAGATTCTGTTACCTTCCCTTTTTAGGCAGCAAATCTTCATCTGTGTTTGCTGTTCCTCCTTAAAAAAAAGTGGTTGAATTTGTTTTTAGCTATTTGTTTAAACTCATATTCAGTGCTGACCGTTCCTGTGGGTGCCTTGCGTGTCCCGGTGGATGGACACACCCACACAGAGGAGCTTATGCTTGCCTGCTCCAAGGGACCCATGGGTTTTACCCACCCAGGACCAGTGCTCGTTACTCTCTCCATGCGGGGTCCCTGATCCAGGTACTGGCATGAGTCCAGATCGCCACACCTGTGAAGTACGGTGAAGTGCCGAGTTTCTTCTTCACCCTTGACCTCACCAAATGTCAGGGTTCCCTGTGGCTTCCCTAAGTGAGTAGACAACAGTTTTTCACGACTTCACATATGGGGCAGCTTTTTGTAACCTGTGGATTTATGCAGCTGGTTCGATCTCCAGTCCTAACGCACACTGACCATGGCCATCTGTGTGTTAAGCATCTGTGTCAAGCACCATTCTGATTTTGTTTCATCTTTTTGCCTGAGGATTTCTCTGTCTTAAGAAACTCAGCTCTATAAATAAACCTTCGTTGTTATTGTAGTTGTCGTTGCTGTGTGATCTCTCTACCATGCGTGTGTGTTAGAAAAGGAGGGAGGCGTTTCGTGTGTCAGCTCAGTCTGCCGCACTGACCTCAAGTCACTCTGATTAACTCTCCACACCCACTGTTATCAACAGTGAGCAAAGTCCTTGGGGATGGAACACACAGAATGATGAATCCTTTACTAGCATAAGGGTAGTAGGAAAAGTTGGGACAAGAATATCTCATTAGTGTAATGGGTTTAATCAATAGGATTTAAAATTTTAGGGGATAAAATTTCAAGTCAATTAGCTATCTCTGTAGCCTTTTGCTGACATTTCCATCCAACATGATTCAGAAACATACATTGAGTGCATAATGTGTGTGCAACACCTTGTGGCAGATAAATAAACCAAATAAGCTGAGGAGGTACCTAATACCTATGAGTGATAAGATAGCCCACAAGTAATTGAAGCCTAAGATTAAATGTATTAAATACTCAAAACTAGAAACTCTGTGTTATATGAGTACAAGGAGGGAGACGGTGTTTCTGGCTAAGGAATTAGAGACAGTTTCGTGGACAATGGCAAGCTACCTTCATGGCTGTTTGGATTGTAACTCCTGGAAATGCATGGAAGGCTACATTTACAAAATATAATATAAAATGATAAAACATAAAATAAGATTTTATAAATGAAGTAAAATAAAATATGAGCAAAGGGATGGAGGTGAAAGTGGATGGGATGTTCAGGGAGCAGAGGGCAGTTTGCTTTGATAAGAACAAACAGCCTTCAATAAGAAGAAAATAGAATATGAGCTTTAAAAGGCAGATCCCTTCTTAACTGCAAAAACACTTCATGGGACGGTAATTGTGCTTTTAGTTTCTGTTGATTAAATATACATAACGATAAAGAACTGGGCTCAGTAAATACTTTAGAGTTGACTAATCCTTGTGCATCCTTGCAGATGTTTTTAAAATTGGGTAAACATTGGCAAGATGATGATTCAGAGTAAGACAAGCCCAGAACCCATGCAGTAACTCCTCACCCTGCAAGTTGGGAATACTGTTTTAGAATGTCCCATGATCTACCATGAGGTTCCAATGTACCCCGTCAGAGGAACTGGGCACGTAAATCAGTGGCTAGAATTTCAGGCAACCGCACAGAGCAATTTTTAAGCAAAGAGTCTTCCTCTTATCCTAAAATTTGGCATGTCCTGCCAGGATTTGTGGCCACCACCCTGTTCTCTTCAGGTCAGGGACTGAAGGAAGAAAAACAAAAGAAAGAAAATGGGAAAGTGTTTTAGGGATGCAAAGCAGAGAGGCGGCAGGTGGAAGGTGGGGGAGAAAAAACAACTATAGCTGAGTCCTCAGAAGGAACACATCCTGCCCCATCCGACCATTAGAGGTCAAGGCCACAGGCACAGATCTCCTTTCCATCTACCCGTGACTTACTACCTCTCCAAATGACCTTTTCCCATCCTCTCTTCTCCCTCCAGCACACACATGCACCCGCATTCGAACACATACAGCACTCCCCACTGACTCCGGAGAAGCCCAGAGAGGCTGCATCAAAGTGAAGCTAATCACAGTCACTTCAGAGCTGCTTATCAGTCATGCCTAATTCCCTAGTCACATAATAACCATGGCACATGTCATTGATCACATGTTTGATTAGCTTTATTGTAAGTTTTCTTTAATATCAATACTGAACTCTGTTCTGTGAGCTCAGCCTTCGCTGTCCGGGTTACTGGAAGGGAAAGGAAGGGCCAAGGTTCAAGCAGTCACATCCAAAGGAACTGCCTGGAAACAAACCAGCCACGCTGCATTTAACTGATGGAACCGAGGGGTAAAGGGCAGCTCTGGAGACAGGGAGCAAAGCCAGGGTTTCGGAAAGTACATAGGGACCGGGGCCAGGGAGGGGCGGGAAGATGGCAGAGCAGGATGGAAACCCTTTCATAGCAGGGGCAGAGCAGGAGCAAAGGTGAGGTGGAGGTGAGGCCCAAGCTGATTCCAGGTAGGGCACCTGGGTGGGAGTATGTACTTACGGAACTGAAATAATACTGGATCCATGGGACAAATGTCTATTTGAAAAGATTTGGATGTGGCAAGTGTGCTCTTCAACGACTAGAGCTGAAGGAAATGAACCCATGTCCACAGCAGCCTTAACACGGCAGCCAAAAGGTGGAAGCAACCGCAGTGCCCATCAGTGGATGACGGATAAACAAAACGTGGTCCATCCGTGCAATGGAACATGATTCAGCCTTAACAGGGAAGGAAATTCTGACATACACTTCAACATGCTTCACATGCCTTGGGGACATCATGCCAAGTGGAAGAAGCCAGTCACAAAAAGACAAATACTGCATCGTTCTACTCATACGAGGTCCCTGGAGTCATCAAATCCATAGAGGCAGAAAACAGAATAGTGCATGCTCAGGGCTGGTGGTAGAGGAGAAGGCAAAGGGGACAGGGTTTCAGTTTTGAAGGTGAGAAAGTTTGGGAAATGGATGCTGGTGGTGGCTACACAACCATGAGAATGCACTTAACACTACTAAACTATACCTTTAAAAGTGGCTAAGATGGTTACGTTAATGTTATCTGTATTTTACCATAATAAAAAAATCTAGAGAGAGGTTGGGATGTTGGGGAGGAGGAGTGGCTAACACCCTTTACAGGGCTTCACAGAGGTTCAAGTTGGGAGTGTGGGTGGGGGACATCCGTACCCAGGTAGACTCTATGACCTCCTCCCATTCCGGCAGGAATTTTGGCTTTGTTCCCCCACCAGCCCTCCCCTCCTCATCCCCTCTTCCAGATCTAATCACAGCAGCCTGATCTCCCAAGAAGGCACAAGGCGGGCCATGAAGCTGGAGCTCAGAATCAGTTGGTAAAGGGTAAATGAAAATGTAGCAGAAAGGGCACCACGTTGAATCTGAAAAATAAGTGTCTTTGGGATATTTATCTAAAGACCATTTTCTTAAATGTCTACCATGTGCTATTCTGAACTGCTTTGGTTTCAAAACACTGTATTGTTATGAAAAGGTGAACATTAGAAAATGCCTAGCATTATATCCTGGCACCTTGGTGCATATTATCTAACTTGATGCTCACAGCAGCTCAGTTGGAGAGGTCAAAGCCTGTCGGTCAGGGCTGGCCTGAGCTGAGCTGGCACCAGAGAACCACAGCGTCCTCGAGTGACAGGAGCCCCCACCGCGCCCAGGCCCTGGCGTCCAGGCCTGTGTAGCGCTGATTCGTATGTCTCTCCCCGACACTTGGCTGCTGCTGAGTGGGTTCAGATGGCAGTGGTGAGAGCGATTAATCATCCCAGTGCACCTTTGATCACATTTTAATACAATCATAAATCAACACCTGACAGTGAGCTAAGCCCTCAGAAGTCATGGGCAGTGGCACCAGAGCAAGTGCCAAGCCAGACACACGTCAGAGCAGTCAGGGACGCCTGGGCGCAGAGCGGTGTCTAGCAGATGAGGCCCCACCAGAGTGCCTGGAATTCGTAATGACATAGCCCATCCTTCACCCCAGTTTCTCTGCAGAGCTCAGTGCTATATTTGGTATTACCATCTGGGCTTGGGGTTCGATTCTACCTGTAAGCACCTGTACAACCACCCTGTTGATAAGATGTTGAAACCTTTCCATGCCAATGATAAACATCTACAGCCGCAAACCCCTAAGTGACCTTCCCACCCAGCCACTCAACCCCTTACCTCACAGCCATAGACCTCACCACCATCTAGCAACCGAAAGCATAAGCTCGGGGCCAGCAGGGGCTTTGCGAACCTTCTTTCCTGCGCAGGAGGGTCCTGTCTCAAGCAGCTGCCCAGCTGTCCTGAGAGCTAGGTATTTTTAGTATCATCCCACCTGGGCTGCTGTAATTTAAATAATGCACATGAAAGCAGATTAGGCTAAAAGGATGCAGACAGGAATAAAAAAGTTAATTCTGATATATGAGCACTCCCTCCTATACAAGAATTTTCTTTGCAACGCTTAGAAAAGTCCATTTATCAGGTCTAGAAATATGCTCTTTTGAACAAATGTGCAGTTTTTTTTAATGTCTCTAGCATCAGTCTGGCTTTGCATTTGACATTCCAAGGTCCTGTCTTCTGTCCTCTCAAAAAAAATTCAAAAATATTCAAAGATAATATAAGTACATCATTCCAAAAAATAAATGTAATGCCTTACTTTACTAAAGAAGCTGTAAATAATTTATAATAAAATGATATCTGTTTCATGTGCAGGCACAGCTATCCTCAAAATAATACACTATATTGGCTGGCACATACATATAGGGAGTACGTCTGGATTCTGGAAAAATAAAACTAGAAGCTGCTTCACACAAGTACAGAAAAGCAAAAGAGAAAGGTAAGGGTGGACACTAGAATAAAAGCCATTGAAGTTGGCATATAATAAAATCATGCAAAAATACTCTGTGCTTATATGCAAAACAGAATTCGGCTCTAGGCTCCAATGTTATAAACAGATTTTTGCACAAATGTTGTACCCTTGCATAATATTTTAATGTCAGCCTGAACAAGAACAATTCTCTTGGACGGTGCTGTTCTGCATATTGAGGGACATCCTTGGATTTTATCCTCTTAATGCCCATAATGATCCCTTGGTGTGACAATAAGGAATGCTTCCACCAATTGCTCAAGTTCCCTTAGAGGGTGTTATTAGTCCCAGTGTGAATCCCTCATCCAGAGGGACACCATGGAGACTGAGACCTCACCTCCTAGTGACATGTTTGCATGAGTGTGTCATGACTCTCCGCGGGGCTTGGGAGGGACAGAAAGAAAGCCCAGCCTTTTCTCCTGATGCTGGAAGAAAAGGGAAAAGAAGGCAATCGACATTGAAGGTGAGGTTTTAAGCTTGAGCGACCAGGATAGTGGTGCAGCCAGCAGTTGGCTGAAGTCAGCTCATGCCAGCTCACCAGAGCCAATGGTGTGCTGCTCCTCCCAATGTCACCTTCAGTGACAACACGTGACACCCTTAGAATCAGTCTTGGTGGGAGTATTTACACCAAAGAAATCAGGGTACGTTTTTCACGAGCCTGTTGACATGAGGAGGAAACTTGCTTCATCTACAGTCCCTTTTCCCTCTCTCTCCCCCCACCCAGCTGCCTCCCAGACACCTCTTCCAGCTACAAGGGCAGAGCTAGGAGTAGACCTCCAGCAGCAATGTTCGAAGCTACACCTTTGCCAGCACACCATGGGAATAGCCATCACTATGAATGAATAAGAGAAGAAGAAACGGATGTTTTAGGAAAAGATGATGAATTCAGCTTTAGGCACTTTTTTAAGACACAGGCTGCAACTGTGTCAGCCATGCTGGAGTGCAGTGGTACAATCACAGCTCACCGTAACCTCAAACTGTTGGGCTCAGTCTCCCAAGTAGCTCCTCCGAAACAGCTGGGAATACCAGCATTCACCACCATGCCCGGCTTAATATTTTGTAGAGGCAAGTTCTTGCTCTGTTGCCCAGGCTGGTCTCAAACTTCTGGCCTCAAACGATGCTTCTGCCTTGGCCTCCCCAAATGCTAGGATCACAGGCATGAGCCACTGAGCCTGGCCAGCTTTAGACATCTTGCGTTTAGGGATGAGAGGGTTTAACGACTAGTTAGTCCACAATTCACTTAGGAAAACAGAAATTCTTGCTAGACAATTCTCCTTTTTTTCTGTCCTAGAGAATGGGATGACTGCCGTGGTCCAAAGCTTCGAACACTCCTGCTGGAGGTCTGCCCCCAGCTCCACACTTGTAGCTGGAAGAAGTGTCTAGGAGGCAGCTACGTGGGGAGAGAGAGAGAGGGAAAAGGACTGTAGATGAAGGAAATCCCCTCCTCATGCTAATGGGAATTGACCAGACCCTCCTCTTGACCAAACTCTAGTCCAGCTCCTCTGAGCCTTCTTTTAACCAGGCTTCAACTTTGGCTATAAAAGCAGCAGACTCTCAGGACAAATGATTTCATCCACATCCCCACTCCATGCTAAAAGACTAATCAGCACTAACATCGTTTGTAACAGCCCAAGGTCGAATCCCTAACACGTCCCTAGCACTGCAAAAGTGCCTGCCTGAGAAAGCGCAAAGCGACCTGGAGGGTTACTGTCTGTTCCCGCTGACATCTGGTGGCAGACAGGCCCCAGGAAGCCCTTGCAGCAGCTACTCCAGAAAGCCTGCAGTTGCGTGTGTTTTCTTTCCCGCTTTGTGATGGTCTTCCACCACCCAGAAGGTCTCCTCAGGGACCTGGGAGGCTTCTCTCAGAAATGCACACCTTCAGAATAACTCCCACTCTCCACCTCCAGCCAATCAGCACAACCACCTCCTGTCACAGATGTGAGAAGGCTGCTTCTCCTTTCAGACAAACACCAGGGAACAACCCCAGTCTCTGCTGGAGCCCAGCTCACTTGCTCCCTTTCCCTTTAAGGCACTTCATTGCCTCTGCACAAACCTCACTTGGGTTCCAACCTCCCGGGGCACCTGCCCCCTTGCAACGGTTATTACAGAATCAAGCCCGTGCTCACCCCTTTGACCAGCACCTGGCTCTATCTTGCATGGCATGCCCGTCCTCTCCCAAAATGCCACACACCCACTCCAGGGTTCTTGTCTTGTGGTTTTTTCTTTCACTACTGCCCTTAAAGAGTGCCTGGCACGCTGTAGGCTCTTAAGTCCTTTTAGGCCAGGTGTGGTGGCTCACGCATGTAATTCCAGCACTTTGGGAGGCGAAGGCAGGTGGATCACAAGGTCAAGAGATTGAGACCACCCTGCCAACATAATGAAACCCTGTCTCTACTAAAAATACAAAAATTAGCTGGGCTTGGTGGCGCATGCCTCTAATCCCAGCTACTCGGGAGGCTAAGACAGGAGAATCACTTGAACCTGGGAGGCGGAGGTTGTAGCGAGCCGAAATCGTGCCATTGCACTCCAGCCTGGCAACAGAGTGAGACTCCATCTCAAAAAAAAAAAAAAAGGCTGGGCACAGTGGCTCATGCCTGTAATCCTAGCACTTTGGGAGGCCAAGGGGGGTAGATCACAAGATCAGGAGTTTAAGACCAGCCTGGCCAACATGGTGAAGCCCTGTCTCTACTAAAAATAAAAAAAATAGCCAGGCATGGTGGCATGTGCCCGTAGTCCCAGCTACTCAGGTCATTTGAACCTGGGAGGCAGAGGTTGCAGTGAGTCAAGATTACACCACTGCACTCCAGCTTGGGCAACAGAATGAGACTTCATCTCAAAAAAAAAAAAAAAAAAAAAAGCAAAAGAAACAAACAAAAAAGAAGTCCTTTTAAATGACTGAATGTGCCAAGTTTTATGTCCTCCAGAGTCCATGGATAGAGAAAAGCAAGAGGTGATACAGACACGCCCTGTGCTCCACCCACTCAACTGCCCCCGCCAGACCAGGCAGTGCCCAGGAGCAGGAAGACCCCCTCCAGATGGATCTGGAAGCCTACAGGACACCAAACCCAGAGCGGCCCCACACAGGAGGTGCCCCGTAATGAAGCTCCCCTGTGTCTCCATTCGTCACTGTCTGGGACCGGCCTGCACTCACCACCAGGAGAATATTAAGTTAACAGGAACACATTAAGCGCTGGTGTAAATTAAAAGCCAAATTATTCTATAATCAAATAGTCATTATTCCAAAAGGAATGACTCACTGGGAACACTTTTATCAGTATTCATTGCCCCATTATATTATAATGGGTTATTTAATAATAAAAAAAATACATTATATTGATTAGAACTCAGCATTGCATTCAGACAAAATTGCAGAGGTCCTGTGTATATTTTCATTTATCCTATAATTTATGGCTCACCGCTCTACTTTTATTTTTCCCTGATCTGCAGGAACAGTTAAGGACACACAGATCCCTCATCCTCCCCACCAGGGAGCAATACATGGTGACTCAATGAACCAGTTCTGAATTGGGCATTATTCTTTGCTGTACTTATGGAAATCAAATACTGCTACTTAAATATACCTCCTGTTTTCTGGGAACACACAGCTCTACTTGCTGCACAGCGGGGAGGAAACAGAGTATTCAGGCCACCGTGACTGTGGAAGGAGTCATGGGAAGTGGAGACAGGAAAGGCTGTGAGGAGCCCACAGGAGGAACCAAGGGGAGGAGGCGAGCAGAAAGGGGGGCAGGAGAGAGGGGAAGAATGAAAGAGAAATCAACAGGGAGAAAGAGAACAACCAGCAGAGGGAAAAGGAAATAAGATTGCTGAATTCCAGATTAAGAAACTGGTGAATTTTCTATCAGTCAATAAAACCATAAGCTTTGAGGTTATCTTTGCTATTAGTCAGAAAAAAATAAGAACGCTTTGTCAGATTTCTGCAAGTTAACCTCTAATTTTACAGGGCTGTAAAACAGCAGGGTCTCAATCAATTGCTAGCGAAACAAAATTACCTTTCCCATGAGTCAGATGACCTTCAGGTGGGCTTTCTAGAAAACACTGGGGCACAATATTCAAAGATGGTGATACTGTGTTTTGCCTTTTTTCAAAGGTTAGGCTACTCTTTCCTGAAAATCCTCTGCATGGAAAATTCTACCGCCCTCAGTGGGTCTCACACAAGGACAACTTCAACCAGAGCTGTGTTCAACCTGGCCTTCAAGCTCCTGTCCTTAGGGAGGGACCTATCGTCTGCTTCCCGAATAACCAACCCTCTTTTCCATCACCTAGAAAAGCATCCCTGCCCCGTGAAGAATTAACTTTACCCAAAGAGAAGCCTGGTCTGTCCCAGGTCCTGGGAGAAAGCCCCTGAATTCCTAGAATGTCCCAAGTGACAGGAGTCTCTGTTCACGGTGGGCCCCTCAGACCATCTGACAATTTATATCCATGGAGCGACTCAGGGTGGGGCCAGCCAGAAAGAACAGGCACATCATTCAAGGATTGGAACTTTGAGCTGTATAACATCAGCTGATATGGTTTGGATATTTGTCAACACCCAATCTCACGTTGAGTTGTAATCCCCAGTGTTGGTGGTGGGACCTGGTGGGAGCTGGATCATGGGGGCGGATTTCTCACAGATCGTTGCTGCTGTCCTCGCGATAGTGAGTTGTTGCTAGATCTGGTTGTTTAGAAGTGCGTGGCGCCTTCCTCTCCCTCTCTCTTGCTCCTGCTCGAGCCCTGTGAAGTGCCTACTCCCGCTTCACCCTTCACCACGAGTAAAAGCTTCCTGAGGCCTCCCCAGAAGCAGATGCCACTATGCTTCCTGTACAGCCTGCAGAACCGTGAGCCAATTAAAGACACAACATGTGCACACATATGTTTATTGCAGCACTATGCACAATAGCAAAGACCTGGAACCAACCCAAATGCCCATCAGTGATAGATTGGATAAAGAAAATGTGGCACAGATACACCATGGGATCCTATGCATCTGTAAAAAAGAATGAGTTCATGTCCTTTGCAGGAACATGGATGAAGCTGGAAGCCATCATTCTCAGCAAACTAACACAGGAACAGAAAACCAAACACCGCATGTTTTCATTCATAAGTACGAATTGAACAATAAGAACATATGGACACAGGGAGGGAAAAACATCACACACTGGGGCCTGTCGTGGGTTGGGGGCCAAGGGGAGGGAGAGCATTAGGACAAATACCCAACACATGCCGGGCTTAAAACCTAGATGAGGTGTTGGCAGGTGCAGCAAACCACCATGGCCCATGTATAGCTATGAAACAAACCT